>RJWJ010024188.1:0-25059 GCA_004363605.1 Indri indri
ACCAACTGGATCAAAATCTCTTTTTTAACAAGATACTCAAGTAACTTTTATAACCCATTAAACTTTGAGAACACTGTGGCAATATATCAGAATAGCTGTAAATATGTGTGTAAATTATGTATTTACATATATAAGTACACACTCATATTTATTTATATTTCCCCTATTTTCAAGTTTTTATGTACTACTTTACTAACCCCGATTAAGTTAGGAGAATACAATAAAATAACAAAATATGACTTAGGGAAGAAACACAAAATAGAGAACCACAAATATACCATTAGCAAAGCTGTTGAAAAAGTGTCCCGACCATTGACATTTAAATAGTGATAACAAAGGGTCTTAGCTATGATGAGGTTCAGGACATGCTACCCCGAAATAGGGCACTTTGGCATTTAAGAAAGCACCAGAAGCAGGAGGGTCACTCTTCCCTGAAGCAGGCCATAAAGTCTCCATTCCACCCTCCCTGGGCCCCCTGAGGAAAGGAACATCATCATCCTCAAAGACACAGAGTCTCCAAGAAGAATCTGAACGAGCAGGCCTTGCTAAGTTCCTCCCAGTTTGTTACCATTAGATCACAGCCACTTTGTCCAATCGTGCTTCCCTACCCTTGTCCACTCTTCACTACACCTAAGCATAAAATGCGCAGGTTTCCCCATTTCTTCATTTCTGAAGGCTCCTGTGTCATGTAAAACTCATGTTAAATAAATTTGCATACTTTTTTCTTGTTAATCTGTTTTTTGTTGTGGGTGCCTCAGCTATGAACCTAGTGATCTGTGATGAAGAAATCTTCTTCCCTACAGCAACATCCTCAAACTTGGCTGGTTCCTCAAGTACTTATTGTGATTACTTTAACAGACAGATATATAATCTGGAAGAAACCTAGTAGCTTACATTTTAAGAATGCACCCTATAACTAATCCAAAATAGATGAGAAAGTGCAAAACTAGCAACTAAATATAATTTATCTCTATCCTAATAAAACAATAGATTAAAAAGCATAGTTCTGACAATGCAAGGAGAGCTTAAAATGAAAAAAAGTGTCTTTTACATCATTCTACAAAAGTAATAGTGATTTTTTTGAGGGAAAATACTTTCCTACTCTTAGTTCATTATATTTTAGTAACCACATAATATTTTGAATTTATTTAGACTGACACTTCACAGGAGCTCAAAGCAATCTACACATCACAAAAAGACCTGTAGAGGCTTAATAAACTTTTACATTTGGAATTAAAGATTACTAAAATGTAATCCTACAGCACATTTTTAAATGTATTAAAATCTTGTTTTTTAGAAGATAAAGAAATTGAGGTCAAAGGAGGTTAATTTAGTCTGCCAAAGTAAAGTAACAGAGAATAATGTTCTCCATAGTGGACAGGCATATTTTGATAATATTTATTTGCTTAAATGGTCTCAAAATTCCAAAAAAAAAAAAAAAAGAAAATTAACTTTTGTCTTGTCAGAAATTTGGAAATGACATTTAAAGTGCACCTTCAGTGATTATAATCAAACTTTATTTCACTGAAATCATAACTAAATATTTCCTGATAAAGATTTCTTAAAAGTTTTAAATATATCTGGACATAAGTGTTCTCTAAGTTATGTTTTCTCTTTCTTATTTTTAACCTAAATGCTGTATGTTGAATTATAAACTCATGTTCAATGCAAAAATACATGGTCATTATCCCTAATGAAATATTATCCCTATAATTTTTTGGTTTTGGGTGAGCCTTCCTCATGCAGGAAGCCTTGTTTAGAGTGGAAAGACTGTGGGCTTTGGAGCCAGATAAACCTGTGCTATCTTGACTTTGCTCGTCCTGACTTTATGACCTTCAGAAAGTCATTTCTCATAGCCTCAGTTTTCCCACCCATAAAATGAGAATAATAATGCTTTTCTTAAATGAGAATGAATGGTGTTACATGTGAAAATTCCAGGCATAAGATGCATTTCATCAGTGAAGTGGATTTTATTATTTTTATTGTTGTTATGGTTATTTTCATCTCCATTCCTTTTCCTTAAGCTTTTCCGACTTTTAATCAGAGCTCCGGTTTTCCAAAAGCATAATTACCTTTCTGGTTATTAATATATATATATATTTTTTCATTCATATTCATTTGAACTCCTGCCAGTCTTTCTCAGTGGGAAGGGAAATTTATCCTTCAGACCACTGCTAACCTTTTCCCCTGTCTTCTTCATCCTATCTCTTCTTATCTCCGTATGGTATTTGACTCACCCACCGTCTGTTCTGTGCTTTTAATCTTTCCTTCTTCATTGCCTCTTTCCATCTAGTTTATGAACATTTTCAGATCTCTCTAAACCACACTCTCCAATCTCCAGACCAATTCCCCTCAGCACCTAGAATCCCATCTTCCTCCTGGCTTTGGCCATCGCATGTTATTTTGGCGACAACAGTCAGCACACATATTTCTATTTATCACTTTCCATTCTCAGCTCATTGTAATCTTGATTTTCTTTCTGCCACTTTACTAAAGTTACTCTTACTTGTGTCACTAAATGGCTTCCTAATTCTCAAATTTAATGGTGATTTAATAAAGAATCACATTTATTTTTAGCAGTTGGTGGTATATTACTTGGTATTTGAAACTTTCTCTCTTCTTGCTGTCAGACACATCTTCCAACATGTGCTTTTTCTCAATTTCCTTTTTCTCCTCCTCTTTCTCTTTTGTTCTTTACACATTGATGCTCTCAGGATTTTTTCTTTTGTCACTTTCTCTACGTGATCTCACCTATTTTGAAAGCTTCCATTCATTCCCTTTTAAAACCAATGATTCCCGTAACAGTGTCCATCTTAAGTATTCTCATCACAAATAATAAGAATGCAAGGCAATCCATATGCTAATTAGGTCAATTTATCCATTCTAAAACACATACATATTTCAAAACATCATGTTCCATATGACAAATATATATATATATTATTTGTCTATTAAAAATAAATTAATTTAACAAAACAATAATTCCTTAACCCATGCCAGTTTTCCTAAACTCTGATCTGCTTTCTCAATATTGGATGCCCTTCGGCACTCAAATACTCAACATGTCTCAAACTTAATTGATTACTAAGCATCCCCCCAAACCTCTATTTCTCTCAGATCTGTATTGTTATTGAAGTCACCGTCGAACCTGGTGTTCAAATTTCTACGTCTCCCTCCCATGCCATCCCACATTTTCAGTCACCAAATTCCATTATATCCACCACTGTAACAACCAATGGATTTACAGGTGTGTCTGGAAAGTATTCGGCCATGTAATAGGAAAAATAGAGACATTTATTGAGGAAGCTACGAGATGCAAGAAACATTGTACATAGGACAATGACACCTCAGTCCCTTTAGAAGTAGGCACCTTGGGACCTCACCCAGTTCTCCCAGTGTCTCTTAACCCAACCTGTACACGTTCAGCATTCTCAGGTGTTCTGTTTCTTACAGGCCTTCCAGAACATGGATCACTTTCAACAGATTCTCGGCCATCTTTGAAGCGTCTGTACCACACTTTCATTTGCACTGCACTCATTGCATAGTCCCTCAAAGCCTTCTGAATCATCTGAATAGTTTCTATACAGGAATGTTCAAGCTGAACTCAAGATTCGATGCAGATTCGTTGCTCTGCTGACTCCGTCATTTTGAATGCAACGGTCACGCAGCACACATGCTCGCTCTAGTGCCCCACTGACTGTTACAGTGAAGTTGTCATTGTTCACACACGCTCATCCCAGTCCACTCTAATTGATGCCAGGGTATATCAATGTCGCCCAAACCGTTTTTGTTACATTAACAATGGCTGGATACTTTTTGGACAGACCTCGTAGTGCCTCTTGTTTAGTCCCATGGCTGCTACTTTGGCTCAGGCCCTGGCTGTCTTTCATATGTTCCAGAATAGTCTTCTAACTCTACTTTCTAACTCTTTTAAAGCATACATTATTATTCACACTGTCATTTAAATGCTTCTTGGCCACAATAGAGATAATTTATTTTCTTAATATCTTGATAACAAAAAGTCAGGCTTATTGTAAAAATTTTGTAAATTAAAAAATGAATAAATATCTATATTGTAGTTCTTTTTCAAAAGAGGTGTAAATACTCTTAACATTTTAGTACATAGGATTTCATTTGTTTCCAAATACTAAATATATTTTTTAAACAAAATTAATATTTTAAAATGTGGTTTGAAAACATTTCTTTTTTACCTTTACAAACTGTGATACATGTTTTATATCAAGGCATAGGGTGCTATATTTAAAAATATTTTATAAATTCTATATCATATTTTCATCATATTGTGTTTCATGATATATGTTTACCACTATTTTGGAGTATTACTGGATATTTAGCTTTTTCTTCAGTTTTCCTCTTTATCATTAGATATCATGCTATATAGCAAATACCTTTATATCTAAATCTTTTTGTGTAACTATAATTGTTTCCTTAGAAATATTTGTAGATGCAGAATTGTTGAAACAGAGAATATAGACATTATAAAGACTTTTGATACATTTTTGACAAAATTCCCTTCAGCAAGTGCTGTATCAATTTATATTCCCAACAGCTATTTGGATGGTATTTGTTTTTCCACTGAATTTCATTGTAAGTATTTTAATAATTTGATAGGCAAAAGTGGCTTCTCATTGTTTTAACTGCATGTTTGTTACCAGTTAGGTTAAAATCTTTAAATGTTTCTTGTCCATTTGAGTTGCTATTCACATTCTTAACCTGTTTTCTTTTTAGTTGATAATTATTTTCAAAAAAATTATAAGTGCATTTTATACATTCTAAGGCTATCAAGATTTTTTACTGATTTCTTTCCTCAGTATTTACCCTTTAAATACAAGTTGATCATTTATTTTTCTTTGCACCATTTTCTTATTCTTGCCCTAAATCTTTCTCTCCCCTCTAATCCTAAGGCAACTGGTATATAATATTAATATTACCCTCCTAATAGGAATTTATAATAACTGATTACATGGTAAGAAAGAGGACAGGAATTATACATAAATCATCCTTATATTCTCAGTGATTGACTAAATGTTTTGCACATGTATAGTGCTTAATAGGTTTGGAATCGGACTACTATGGTTCTTGTACTCCTACTCTTGCAGACACCTGCAAAACTGCATACATTTTTTACCATATACTCTGGCATGAAAAACTATTTGCTATTTCCTGTATCCTGCTCAAGTGCTTTTACAGTATTGTTTTTGTAGTTAAGAGCCAGGGCTATGCAGGCAGACAAACCCTAGTTTGAATTCAGGATTTATTCTACATCCTAGTTGTATGACCTTGAACAAGGCCTCAGATTGCCCATCTATAAAACAGAGGTCATTATAATATCAATCTCATAGATATGTTATGAGATTTAGATGTGTACCCAATATGAAGTAAGCAAACAATTAGCACGTAATAAATGACAATTACTGTTGTTATTATCATTGCTACCTTAGCCAATTGAATAATTCAGGTGAAGTGTAGTACTATAAGGTTTTGAGTCTGAATTATTACTTATTGCATTATTAACTTATTACATGTTACTTGTGTTCCCTCCATAGAAGATTTGATGAACAGATTTCCAAGCTTTAAGGATATATTTTTTAGACAAATTACATAGGAGTACACTGAAAAATAAAATCTGAATGACTAATGGAAATTCCTTTAGATACAAGAAAGGACATTTATGAATATTCTGCTCTTTAAAATAAACTATATTAATACAAGTAGGCTTTATTCTTAAATAGTAAGCAAATCCCTGATATATACAAATTCTTCAATTTCCATTAGGGAATAAATGACTATACTTAACATATACTAATACTTGGCAACTTTCCTATCTTAATAAAACTCAATTAAATAAATTTTAATATTATTAAGTGGCTATGAAAATATTAAAATGTACAATATTTTCATCAATTATTGAGCTTTTTATGAATGATCTATCTATTTGAAACAGTGATTAAATCAAGGTCCATTGTAAATTTTATCCTCATTATGCTTTTCCAATTTCTATCTCTTTAACATAATTGCTGTCCGGATGATATTTCTTACTGCCAAAACTTAATGCAAATATTTAAAAATGTTTCTTGATCTTTGGATCTTATGTTTTGGCATCAACCAAAGTACAGATGTACACTTGGAAAACTGCACATTCAAAAGGTAAGTTTTAATGAGTAGTCATATAAATTAAATTTACTAAAATATTTCTTGTGTTCATTGAATATGCTGTCAAAACTGTATGTTAGGAGAAAGTAGCAGCCTACTCATTGAGTGTGTTAATAAGTTCAAATAGAAAAGGAAAAAGGGGATTTCTACAAGCTTAGTGCAAAAAAATTTCTGTGATTTAAAATAAATATTTATTATTTTATTACAAATGGTAATACTAAAAGGAAAACAGTCTTAAAAATCATTCACAGTTAACATTGCACAATGAACGACTGAATTTTCTAATAAGAATATCATCAAATTCCCAAATTACCCACAAGATATTTTCAAGCACATTCATGATGAATAACAATGACAGTGGCAATGGGAATATCAAAAGAAGTACACTTTTACTTCTACAAGATTGTTGTCAGTCTTTAGTAACTTGTGGAAATGCAAAGGACAAATGCAAATGGTAATCCAGTCTACTGAACATTTTAGTCTTTAGCGTTTTACTGTTCGGAACAACTGTGCATTACCAGAAAAGAAATATTTCTTTTCTTAAAGCTGTATTATATCTTCAAGGATGGTCTCTACAATTTCAAGTAAATGGCTATTGTGGTAAACTAAAAGATGAATTTTCTATCAAATAAATATTTGAAGCTGATATACATGAGAATGGACTGTTTCGATTGTTTTAATGAGCTGCCTCAATAAAGAAATGAATATGTTTTTAAACTTACTCTTCTATAATAAAAATGTTATAATGCTTGTACTTAAACCCTGTATAATTTTTAAAAATTAGTATTTAATCAACATGCTAATATTATTCCAAATCATAAATTACTTATTACCAAATAATTTATTTTCTTAACTGGGATAAGTACCAATCAGTTTTATTACAGGCAGGGTGACCAATCTGTCCCAGTTTGCCTGGGACTTTACTGGTTTCAAACTGAAATTCCCAAGTCCTGCGAATCCTCTCATTCCTGGGCACACTGAGATGGTTGGTCACCCATCTAGTCACAAGCCACTTAAATATGTCTTGCCATAAGTACTGATAAAATAAAACCAGGAATAAGCCAATTAATATGATTCATAGCATTTCAAATTCACTATAAAGGAGGTAAAAACAATTTAATTATTCTAAGAATACATTGTCTGTGTAAAGTCTGTTTAAAAGAAAACAATAAAATAATACTACTTAACACTTGCATGTTATTTAAAAAAGATAAAAATTTACCTTAATAAGATACTTACTTTTGCAAAAATTCTTCAGAGCCACATATACTTAGAATATGATCTTTGGGGAATAGCTGGCCATTTGTACAAAAATGTAGAATTTCTGCAATTAGGTCTTTGACAAGACAATTAGCTAAAGACAAAGGTAAATTATAAAAGACAATAAGAATTTATCATTTAAGGACTGGGAAAAAGTTTTTGAGTATAGTCACAGGCAGGTTATGAAGTATTGTAACTGTCTAGCTACATCAAGAGGAATTACATGAATGGATTAATAAAATGTGATATATTTATACCATGGAGTACTACTCAACCTCAAAAAACAATGGTGATATCCTGGATAGAGCTAGAGCCCATTCTACTAAGTGACATATCACAAGAATGTAAAAACAAGCACCACATGCACTTACCATTAAACTGGTATTAACTGATCAACACTTATGTGCACATATAGTAGTAGCATTCATTGGGTGTTGGGCAGGTGGGGGGGGAAAAAAGGGGATGGGTATATTCACACCTAATGGGTGAGGTTTGCACTGTCTGGGGATGGGCATGCTTGATGCTCTGACTTGGGCAGGACAAAGGCAATATATGTAACCTACACATTTGTACTCTGTAATACGCTGAAATGAAAAAAAGTAGGTTGTATACTCAAAAAAAAAAAAGGGGGGGGGAATTAAAATGAGATTCATCTCATTTATTATTCTGGTTAGATTTAGAGATTTTTAAAACGTTCTTTGCAATTCCTTTGATCAGTTCTATTTTCTTATAATATAGCAAAGCTAGGTGTTATGTTTCTCATATTAAAACCCTCAGTACCTCTAGCTCTGCGTAAAAGCTAATCTGCTCTGGCTACCCTTAGGGATCAGGGAAATACCCTTAAAGATTTAGGAAAACCGTACCAAGGCTAAAGTTCCAGGGGTGTTTTCTTCTTTCCATTTTCAACTTAAATGAGATATGTTGCTCATTCCAAGAGTACCATCATGATAAAAGGATTTTGAATTAACCAAAATAAATATTTTCAGAGCCTTTATATTTGTTAAAATTCAAATTCATGGCATGATATTAGGACAATTTTATAACAATTGACAAGAGCTTATCAATATTCTACCACTACAACCTGGAAATCATAGCATTCACCACTTTTAGTTAATTTATGTGGGCAAGTTATTTCACCTCTTTGACCTATTTTAATCCTCTGTTAAATAGGGTTTGTAGTAGCATGGTTTATTTCTTTCAGGAATCTGGTGTGATGTTAACATAAGAAAAATATAGACAAATGTGGTCAGCAGTGTTTTGCAACTGACATTCGCCCTGGGATTAATATTAACAGTAGTTACTATTTTACTGAGCACTTACTCTATTAAGCACTTTACATGCAATATCTTCCTTATAGTACCTATGATAAAGGTGTTACATTCCAAATTTTGATGATGAATTGACTAATTTTCAAAGAAGCTATGTAATTTGGTAGAGATTAAGTAGTACAACAAAAGTCTAAACAAGATCTGTCAGACTTCAAAGCCTGCGCCCTTAAAGACTCTAAGTCTCCACCATTGCTTCGTCTTCCTTTCCCAAGGAGTAATCACCCAAGATTCTGTCTTGACCTATTATATTATAGAAACCTTAATGAAGACATGCTTCTTGTCTCCACCTTTTTCTCTGAGACTCAAAATGTAAACGTACTATACAGTGAAGTCATTTGTCTTCACGTTTCATAATTTTTCCATTCTAAGATCTTACATGTACATGCCATTTAACAATGGCTAGAAGCTTGATGACTTGTTACAATGATATTTGTTCATGAAGTATTTTCCTACTTATAAATGATAAATATTGCAAGGTTCTGGGTATGTGTGTGTGTGTGTGTGCATGTGTGTGTGTATCTCCATGCTTTGAATATGGTCTACATAGCCTCAATGAAAGCACTGCAGCAGACTATGAGTGACCTGTAGCCAGCAAGAATTAGCATACTGCAAATGGTCAGTTGCATTCCTCGGACTTGAATTTTGTCTGCAATTTTGTGTTTACTTTGCCGTGGCTTCTTTTAATGCTATACTTTTTGTTTGGAGGGAAAAAATTTTGACCCAAACTACCTAACAAGCAGTAGTTCAAATGATATTGCTGCCACAATGGCAAAGAAAGAGTATAATGTTGGATCTAAAAATGTAAGTTTTATGATAGATCAAGATGTCATTAAAGAAATGGTTGGAAAAGTAAATGGTAAAAATAATTAAGGAATTAGGGATTATGGAAATGCTTTGCCATGGCAGAAAGTATCTTAAACTAACTTGGGGATATTGATAAAAATCGTATGAATTGAAGCTATTAGAAAATATGGCTGCAGGCAAAATCATGACTATAAGGGCTTTGACGTGGAGGGGAGAGAATTGCCAGTATATGATGGTAGAAAAGTATTTCTAAAGACAATTCACTTAATTAATTAATTTGACTTTTTCATCTCTTGGACTGCATTCCCTATGCTATATGGGACATTCATGAACTATTACTTTGTTAAAATTATCTTTCCCCTTTACATGAAAGACTCCGTAACTCAATTTCTAGCTATAACTCTTCTCCTGCGCTTTGGTTTAATGTCTCCAACTACCTGCCTCATGCTAATCTTCGGATGTCTCATTACTACTTCAAATTTAGCATGTCTAAGCCTGAAATCACTATCTTTCTCCTTGAAGCCAACCATTAAGAGTCTGTTAGTTAAACTTCATATTGTAAGCCAAGTACTGTGGCTTCTTTTAAATAGATTTTATAGCAGTACTTTTATTTTGACCACTGATACAACTCTTTTCCCAATTTCTTGTGGTCTCCCACACCATGCAACACTTCTTACTCTGTTAACCATATAATTACCTTATTTATTAGTAATTCTTTAATTTTTCTAATCTATATCTCAAATCTAGTTTTTCATTCATCCTTCTCTGTCCCTTTACACCTCTTTTGAGATACAAGTGTCCCTACTTTTTACTAAATCTTGCTCTTCAATTCTGATTTTTCTTCCTAAACTGGCTTTCAGTTCCGTCAGTTAACCACCCTCTCTTTTGTATATTTAACACCCCCACTTTGAAGATGCTTCCCCCTTTTCCTAAAGATGTTCCGTTTCCATTCAACCTTCCGGTAAAATATCCCCTCATCCATTCTATTCCTTTAGATACTGTCCTTTCTTTTAGCTTCCTTTTACTGACAAACTTCTCTAAAGAGTAGACAATTTCTACAGTTCTTATTAACAATTGCTCTTTAATCCTTGCAGACAGACTTCCACTTCCAATCCTTTGCACCATGTCACAAATGGCTTCCTAACAGACAGCTCCAATAATGGGTCATCTCAGTCTACAATGTAAAAACACTGACTCCAGGGCAACTTTGGAATTGAAAATAGGGACTTGGGAATCATCTTCACTGAAATGATAGTTGGAGATTGTAGAACAGAGAATTTTTGTTCAAAATCTTAGCCGAATGTTCCTTATCTGACTAAAGCAGAGACTCAAGAAAATACAGCTGTCATTAACTCCCCTCTGAGGGAGTTTCTTGCAAATTCCAGGAAGAAGGCAGGCTGCCTATTGTCATTAATATTACAAAAAAGAAAAAAAAAACAGAACCCTCCATACTTTCCTATTGAAACCCTAAAACCCCTCCTTTTTTGTTAAGTTGGTATATAACCTCTGGGTATTAAGGCAGTTACTCATTACTGAGTAAACTCCATGTACATAAACCTCGTGGGTTTTTCCTGTTAACCTGTTTGTCAGTTAATTCACTGCAATACCTCCCCCTCCCCCAACCCTCCACAACCATTCAAACCTAAGTGGGTAGAGGAAAAGTTTTCCTCCAGATAGTGGCAAATGTTACTCTGTGTGTTGTCATGAATGTGACTTTTCTCCTCTTCTGCTTCTTCCTCTTCTCCTGCACACCTTCCTCTTCCTCCTTAGACTTGTTACACCTTGGAGGGCATGGGCACCCTCTTTCTCACTTTGCATCTCTCCCACTGAACACAATGACCTAATCAATTTACTGAAACCTCTCATGAAAGTAAAAAATGGCCTCTGGTTTGCCGACTTTAACAAAGGGACATCCAGAGAGAGAGACGTTGGACATTAAATGTTGTAACTTGGAAGATGGAAGTGGATGCTGTAGTCACAATCGTTTACTTTTCTCCAGAAGCAGAAGCCAACTTGACCCAGACCTGTGGCCATTCTGACTGGATCAATGTGTAGCAATATAGATCTTGACTGGGCAATCAGAGTCTTGCTTTTAGAAATTGGGAATTGGACCGAATAGAGTGATTGAACTTCCTTTAGGTATTTGGCTAAATAGTCCACATGCTTGAGAGCTTGGCTTTTCACTTTTCTTTGGAGAAGAAAAGGAAATGAGTTAGCAGAGAGCAAGAGAGAAGGGGAAGCAATTATAAAGAGATCTGAAGTGAGAGGCATACAGGAATTTTGGGCTGTGTGGTAATTTGTGTTTTTAGTACATTCCTAATTCTTTGCTGCATTCCTACTCTTGAATTGTATAAGAAATCCCTACATTACTTCATTTTTTTTTCTGCTTGAGATTGCCGGAGGTGGTTCCCATGAGTAACAAACCAGATGGTCTTAACTAATATACCAATACAATGCTATGTTTGTAGTCACCTGCACTAACTCAGAATCTTGAATAGAGTAGGAAAGAATAAAGCAAATACTAATAACAAAAATCAATAAATAAAAGAAAATATTTCTTGGATCATTATATGACAGGAAGCATTTTCCTATTGATATGCATACACTCATTTAGTATAGACTAAATGTTCTGTAAAGAACTAATATTGTTTTTGCAAAATAGTGAACTCTAACAATGAAATAAGATATAAAATTACCTTAAAGATATTCTAAAATTTTAGAAAAGAATTATCAGATGAGTTTGATAAAATGTAAATTGCTGGGATCTATCCCCAGAGACTCTGAATTGATAGATCTGCTAATTCTGATGGGGTGTGCTACACGTGGCTACTAGACTTCTCGCTGCAGAAATATTCTGTGATAAATGCTTATTCTACCTCACAAGTTATTTATGTCTGAATGAAATAGTTGTTCCTAATGGTTAGGAACAGCCATTTTCACTTGTGTATCATCTTTGTCTAGAATCTTTTTGAAATTTTTTTTAATATGTTGAAAACCCGCTATACTTGCTCTGAAGTATTTTATAGCAGGAAACTAAAGTATTCTGGGGTGAGCTATGTGAAGACAGTTCTTGAAGAAAATAGTTCCCTTTTCCCCCATCAAATGTTAACAAAAGGCTCTCAGCTATTTTCCTTTTGTTTCACTTCAGGGCAAAACAGTAGCTAATAATTCTTCTTTTAAAGATTTCAGTTTGTGAACTCAAGGCTATGTAACCAGCATTAGCTTTATGTAGATTTCTACACCTGTTTTCAAGGTTGCTTACCATACGGCATCAAACGAAGCGGTTGTGTTGAGTTATCAGTGAAAATATTTATATAGAATTTGGTATTAGAAAAGAGCCGATATGGAAATGCCGTAGCAATGCTCCAGATTTTCCCAGAATTGGCATTAATGTCAGCTGCATGATAAATTTCTCTTATTCTGAAAAATACATGTGAAGAAAAACACTTAGAACAAGATCTGCACGATACGGTTTAAAACATATTGCCTATAGGATAATGATAAAAAAACTTCGTGCAGTGTTTTGCTGTAAAAGATTTAAAACATGAAAACAATCAGTGATTGATTTACGGTGCAGTGCATTTAGCTAGGCCAGATTGGTAGCGATTACAATTATACCAACAACAAGTGTAAAGGACTGTTTTTTAGGCTTTCCTAGGGGCACCTCATTTGAAATAATTAAGAATATGTTGTCATAACATAAAACATGAGAATACACTCAGAACACTATCACTTGCTTTATTTACATTGTTTTTGATGCCTGAATTCTTCCTTTTAGATTTCTCTCATGCCTGATTTTCTCAAGCTGCAGGTCATTCAATTTCATTTAGAAATTTTGGTAAATAAATTCTTTTTCATGTCAAATTTATAAACACTATTCTTGTCTCCCCACTTTCTTTAAATTTTTGGATTTTACACAAATATTTAGACTTTACACAATTGAGCCTAGAAGTTATTTTTATAGACTGAGCAATTGCTTATGTATAAATGAGTCAAAGAATTGCAAAACAGTTTATCCTTGGAGCCAGAACCCTTGAGTTTGAATCCTGAAACTTTCATTCAGCAATGTTATGACCAGAGGCAAGTTACTTGACTAGTTTCTTTGCACAAAAGAGGGTATTAATATCTACTCCAAAGGTTTATTGTGAGAACTAAAATAAAAAAGGCATGTGAAAGATTCGCAGAGTGCAAAGCAATATACACATGTAAAGTATTATGTATTACCGTAGCTTGATGCCTGTAGATCCATGTTCTATACCCACATGTAGACTATAACATAGAGATATTTACAAGTAGACATTTAAAATGCTTTTGGTGGTGAATATGAAATCTTGTTTTTTATGCTAATTATGCTGACATTTAAACTTCATTATGCTCTTCCTAAATGGAAAATTATACATTCTACATTGATACTTTGCATGCTTAGCATTTATTGTATTCCAGCTATTCCTGCAATGCTAAATTAGTGTCAGGATCTTGAAATAGCTCAATCTCTACACTCTTAGATTCCAAAAACATCCCCTCCAGGAGGGGCTTTACAAATGGATAGTACATATTACCTAGTGGGCCTGGCATGCATCAGTACCAGTTTTGTTTTGGGTCCTATCCCCATAGTTTCTGATTCAGTTGATCTGTGGAGGGTCCCTCACACTTGTCCTACTAATAATTTCTCAAGTAAGCTGTTGCTGCTACTGCTCTGGAACTGCAGTTTGAGAACCACTGCTCAGGATAAAGATAGGGGCCACTCTCCCTACCATAAAGGTGTAGACTCCAGTTCCAGATCAAGATTTAGGATACAGCATTTACCATATAATAAGACACTTCTCAATGCACACACAATTTCAGCTTCTACCATTTGGGGAAATTAAATTTAAAATGCAAATTCATGATTAATTCTCTCCTAAGCCTTTGCTGAGCATCTATTGTAGGCCAAGAACTTCTTTCATATGCTATGGCATTTTATCATATTTTTTACAAGAATGCGGCATATTTCTTGAAAGATGTGGCTTTAAAGTATGTCACAAAGAGAAACCAAATAAAACAAATAACAATTCCTCTTTAAACGGGGCATAAAAGGAATGATAGTAACATCTTTAGGTATGGGTATTTGAATGTTAGAAAGACTAGATGCAATTAGATATGTAAGTTCATTCCATTATAGCCTTCCACAAGTTTTAGAGAACCTCTTATGAAACTTGGCATTGAACTTCAATTTGATCTTCTCCTTTTGAATTAAGAGTCCCTAGCACATCGTAGGCTCTCAAAAATATGTATTGTTGTGTAAATAGTGTGTGTGCAAAAATAATCATTCATTGTTTATTTAATCATTTTATGTCAATAAAAAATTATTGGAAACAAAGTGTGTGTGAATATAACCAATAGCTCCCTTTCACTACTCTAAAGTTACTGTTTGGTTATGTGTTTTAGTTCTTATTATTTTGAAAGAAACTATTAAAAGAAATGACATTTAAGAGTTTGGAAAATGCACTATAAGCTACTGGAAAACCATCATATAAAATATTTTCATGTCACTCCAACATCTGTCATTTAATGAGAAGAAGATTTCACCTAAGAATAGGAAATTATGTTTTCAAAAAGGGCCACCAGAGGAGCTAATACTAAGTGTCTTGCCAGTAGAGTTATATTGAGGAGTGATATAGTATTAAGAGAGCTATTTCTCATGTTTAGAAGTAAAAATTACCACATTTTAGACTTGAAGTGGCAAGTTTCTAGCTATGCTTGTCATTTTGTTACAGTGAATAGCTTATTCCTGAATGAATCAATATTAATAACTTTAAAGATACTAATTTAGGAATCCAAAGTACCATTTAAAATTTTTCTCTGTAAACTAGAGCAAGAAATTAACTAAAGATTGAACATTTTCATGGATTTGAGATAATTGGTTTTATATCTCTCTGTGTGTGCCTTTCAATCCATCCAATATGGTTATAGATTTTTTTAAGCCAGGGACCTTGCTTTTTTTTCTTTTTTTTTTTACTTATTTGTTTTAAATTTGAATCTCTCATGAATGACCTAGTTATTAGGCACTAAAATGGTCTTTAAATTGCTAATTAAATAAATGATTCAAATCTTTACTCCTAAATTGCCATTTAGTAGAAAGCTAAAATTTATAAAAATGAATATTGAATACAGTTCAAACAACATCTATAAATGGGTTAAAACCAAGAGAAGTAAAATGTAAATGCATTAATGTTTCAAAATTTTCAGGAACCTTAGTAACAAAAGAGATGGCATTAAATAAATTTTAATTGCAAATAAGAAATTGGTCTTTTAAAAAAGGCATCTACCTTTGTATCATACATTCAATTTTAGATTAGCAAAAAGATCAGTGATTTTTTTAATAATATCTCCTGGTGATAAAATCTGTTTTTCAGCAGATTAACATACATACATTTATTTAATATTCTGCCGACCCATTCAAGATAACATTGAACTATTAAGAGGAAGGCACTCTCATGATTCTAAATAGAATATCCCAAGTAGGAGAGATCAACTGTGTTAATTTGGGGCTAAGCCAGAGGAGTTAGTCACGTATGTCATTTAATGAGAAATTAGTTTACTGTAAATCAAACAACCAACAAAGGCAGGTCTGAATTTATGAAACATTCAATTTTAAACAAATTTTTAAGAGAAAAGCATCTATTTGACTATAAACAACGAAAACATTAACAGAAGTTGATTAATGAACTAATTTGTCAAAAATTTCTATTTTTCACTGAGGACTTTCTTGCTTTATATGCAAAATTAATCATTTAAGTGATGTAAAAATAGACAAATTCATTTAGGCACAGAAACTTCAAATTTTAGCAAAATAGCAATACTTACTTTTTTACTTTGTCACAAAAGGAAGCCAGACTCATATTACTGCCTTGAGGTACTTCAACTAGCTGAATGGAACAACCTATTGGCTTAAAATAAAAACTGCTAAGTTAATATAATTTGATGTAGAGAAAAGATTAATACTAATACAATTTTATACTGTTTTAAAGATTTATTCAGATTTTATTTTTAATTTTTTAGATTTTTTTACATATAGAATTTATATTTACATATAGAAAAGTGCATAGATCTTAAGTGTATTACTTGAGTTTTGCGGAATGCATAAAACTGTGATATCAATGCCCCAATGAAAATATAGAACATTTCCCGCATTTTAGAAATGTTCCTCCCCGTCTCCTTTTTGTCAATCTGCACACCTATTCGATAATCACTGTTATGCAGACTTCTATCATCATAGATTGCATGTATGTACTTTTTTGTTTCTGGATTCTTTTGCTTACATTTTATATATTTATAAATTTATATTATATTTAATATGTTTATATTAATATATTATAAATTTATATTATGTTTATATACTAAACATATATATTTAAAATTTATCCATGGTGTCACACATATCAATAGTTCATCATTTTTATTGCTAATAAATAATATTCCATTGTATGGCTATGCCACAATTTGTTTAGCCATCTTCCCGTTGATGGACATTTGGATTGTTTTTAAGCTCTTGGTTATTATGAAACTAACTATTAACTTACATACAGAAGTAATTATGTGGAAATATGCTTCATTTCTTAGAAATATATGCAGGAATGGATCAATGAGTGTATATGCATATGATTAGTTTTAAAAGAAATCAATTTTGCTCTATGTATTATATTTTGAAGCTCTATTTTTAGGTTTTATATACATACACATTTTAATTTATTATTTCTTCCTGATTGACTCTTTTATCCTTACAAAATGACCTTTTATTTTCTCTAAAAATCCTGTTTGCAACTGTCCTTTTTCTGATATAAATAACCACATCACCTTTCCTTTTCTGGTTGAATGTTAAATCTTTTTATTTCTTTTACTGTCAACCTATCTGTGCTTTTGTTTCTTAAGTTTGTCCCTTGAGGATAGTAGTGGGGTCTTTTTTTAAATCTAGTTTGTCAATTTCTGTCTTTTGTTTGAAATATTTAGTCTATTTAATTTTAACACATTTACAGAGGTTGTTGGATTTGTCAACTCAAATAAATGACTGAGATAAAAATCTCAATCAATGGAGGTTTATTAAGCCAAGATTTTGAGGGCACACCTGGCAAAAACATGAACCACGGACAAGCTGTGGCTGTTTTTCCAAAGGGAATGTTGGAAACTTCAGCATGCAAAAGCATATAGAGAGAAAGAAAAAAGTGGGGTACCTCATCAGGCAAACAGGTAACATTCTTGTGAGGCCCAGGAAATCTACATTTTACATAAAATAAGGAGAAGGTTAGAAAGGAAAAAGGGAGGGAAGGAAGGATCAGTTATGTAGACGTCTCTGAGTAGGTGGAAGAATGTCTGATTCTGTCCTGTCAGTTCTGTTACCTGCAGAGATAAACTTGTATTTGTTATTAGTGTGGAATTGGGGCACAGGTACGGTTTGCATGTCCTTGTTTATGGAAGGTTAGCAAGGAATTTCCTTAATGAATGATTTGTGGGGCCAGTTTCTCACAGGTGCCTGAGGCTTTTACCTTCTCTTTTGCATAGGGGTTAGGGGTGGCCCTTAGACTTTGAGTTTCTCTTTACAGATTTAAGACTGCTAAACTTATATTTGTTGCTATTTGTCCCTTCTACTTTATTTTGTTCTTCTATTTTCCCTGACTTTTTTGGTTTATTTAATTTTTTCCTGTTAGACTTAATTCCTGTATTGGATTGTTAGATTTTTTTCTTTGTGTTTTCTCTTTTTACAGTTGGTTGTGCTAGCTCTAGGAATTACAATATCCATCCTTAATATATTTCAATTTACTTAGAGTTAATACTATACCTTTGCATTTAAAATGTAAGAATTTACAATAGCAAAATAACATTTACCCCTTCCACCCATTATGCTCTTGTCGACATGTATTTTTTATCCATGTACACAATAAATTCCATAATAGCATGCTATTATTTTGTTTTAGTCAGCTGTCTTTCAAAAAACTAAAAGTCATCATTTTTTATTTTCCAACATACCATTTCTATTGCTCTTCAGTCCTTTCTAGATTCCATCTGATGTCATTGTCCTTGTACTGGAAGCACTTACTTTTGGTATTTCCTGTATACATGGTAGTTGACTAATTTCTCCCAACATTTGTTTATGTGGTAATGTATTTTGTTTTTGGTTTTGAAACATATACTCAATGCATACAGAATTATGGACTTTTTTTTTTTTCGTTTAAAGAATTTTAAAATGTCATTCCACTGTCTTTGGTTTCCATTGTTCCAATGTGAAGTTCACTGGCCCATGGTGTGAAACCTGTTTTCCCTCTCAGATTCCTCTTACAATTTTCTCTTTAATTCTGGTTTTCAGATGTTTGAGTATAATGTGTCCACATAGGTTGATTTTGCATTTATTCTGTTTGGAATTAGTTGAGCTTTTTATATCTGGAATTTGATATTTCTCTACCAAATGGGATATTTTCTGATTATTATTTCTTCAAATTAATTTTCTTCCCTTTCTTCTTTCCTGCTAGCATTCCAATTGTCCCTATATTATGCTGCTTGTTGCAAAGATCTCTGAATCCCTGCTCATTTTTATATAATCCCTGTATTTTTCTCTTCTTCTGTTTGGATAATTTCTATTATTTTGCTTTCAAGTTTACTATTTCCCCCCTATCATTTCCTATCTGTTGTTAAAAAAACACCCAGTGACTTTTTCATTACAGGTATTACATTTTCAATACTAGTACTGGCATTTGTTTTTTTTTTTTTTTTTTTTTTGGGATAGTTTCTAATTTCCTGCCGAGATCATCATTGGACTAACCATTATGAACATCTTTTACTTTGTCTACTTGCCCATACATTTAATAACCACTTTGAACTTCCTAACTGCTAATTCCAACACCTGGATTATCTCCAGGTGGTTCTGGCTACTGATGAGGTTACTTCCTTGATTAGGGCCAAAATTCCCCACAGTTTATGTTCCCATGCATTTGTTATTGTATGTTGGATATTGTAGATGGCACGTTATAAAATGTGACTTAAATTTCTTTTTATAAAGCGTGCATTTTTTCTCTGGCAGGCATTTGGTCTTGTCAGCCTTGTTTTTATTTTCTGTTAGGGAACATTTATTTTGGTTGGTGTAGCATTCACTTTAGAGCATGATTTTACTCTGAAGACATGGCTTTGTGGAATCTCATGTGAATACCGGAAGTGCTCAGCTCAGTCTCTTCTCTAGCTTGGCCAAAATTTCTGCACTAGATAACTTCTACTTTGTGTGGTGAAAACAATGACCCTCCAATTCTCAGCCCAAAGCTGGCAATATCTACCAAGCCTTTCAAGCGCATCCAAATACTCGGCTAAGAATGTACAGTAAATCTGCTGTATTCTTCTGACCCCTACCCATTGCATAGCTATTTTCTCTAGTGGTCCGCTCTGCAGATTACAGGTGCTTCTGCAGCCTGAAACTGCAGGTTCTGCCCGCCTCAGCTTGGGCTCCACCAGCATGCATAGCAGCAGAAAACTGCCCTTAGGCAGAAACCAGGATGATCTCAGGGCTCACTTTTCTCAAGGATCTATGTTCTATACTGCCTGTTGTTCAACGCCTGAAACCAGCTCCTTCATTTATTTCGTCTAACTTTATAGTTGGTTTTAGCTGTAGGGAACACTTAGTACTTATTACATTGTCGTGATCAGGACTAGATTTTCCTAAGATTTACGGACTTTTAATTCCAGTCGGTTGAGGTGCTACCTCTTCTGCAAGTGAACTAGAATTAGGTAGAATTAGGTGTTTCTTTTCCTGTGCAGTCACCCCACCTGTTATTTTACTGTGTTGTCATTATTTGTTTGCAAGTTAATTTGAGCATTATCCTATTCCTGAATTCAGGTATCATTTCCTTTTTTTTTTTTTGCATTCATTCTGCCTAGCACATCACAATATATTTTAAGGATTTGATAAATAGTTGCTGAGTAAATGAATAATCCTTTGCCTCACCCTGTAAATTATAATGTTTCTTCTTTTTAACTGTTTACTTGTGTCTTGATTCTAGCAGAGAAATAAGCAGAGAAGTCTTCAAATTTAGAGGAAACTGCATGGTCACTAAAATGATTGGAAAGCTACTAATGAAACCATTAGAATGAGTTATACAATAATTACTCAACTTCCTACTTTTGGAATGATCTCAGTAGAAGTTGCCTGCCAACAGCATAAATTAGGAGTCTCTTGGTAAAGGGGCATCTTTACTACCAATAATGATATAAAGTTTCAAATCATTACTGTGTCACTCAAAATATACACGTAATGAGATATATATGTTTGTACATGTGCATAACACAATAAAAATAGAAAATATTATCAAGTAAGCCTTCAACTATGATGTTTTTATTCAATAAAACATAAGTACTGTAACATTTTTAGTTTAATGAGACTAGAACTTTAAAAATAATATTTTAAAAAATTTATTTCCTTTTTTTCGGAAAAGATTATTAGTTCAATAACATGAAATTTGTGAAAATACATAAATTTTTTCAAAAGTAATATTAACAGATTTCCCTACATAAGGTTAGTTACTTTCGTTACCAAATTAATGCAATACGTTATTGAATGATTCTTTCAGATTCATAGTTTTAGACTGACATATACATACCTCTGTGTTCTTTGGCCACGTGCTTTCCCACATCTTGGGTAGAAAAGAACCTTTAGAGAGCATCAGAGAAGGTTCCCCAATGTTCACATGTCCTCTCCATTTATGCTCTTCTTCTGGTACGAAATCAGTCGAGGAGGATGAGTATGTAGGAGGAATGCTGCTTTCAAATCCTATATGGTAGTTATAATTGTCATTTTCTAATTGTCTCTGTGAATTTATTTTATCCAAACTAGTAGATGATGGAGCTAAATTATTGAATCCAGAATAATCAGTACCATGATAATGTCCCAAGGGATTTCCCCAGGAGCATTCTTTATTCAGATCTTGAGGTTTTGGTAACACAGAAGGACTAAAACCAATTACTGGTGTTTTCCTCACTTGATGCCAGGAGAGTTCAGGGCTTTTAGAAGTGAATTTATTCAAGGATATTTGGTGTGTTTCATCTAATGGATGACTTTTTGGATTCAAGTTTGGGGCAGCGGGTCCAAAAAAGGTGTTTTGTTCAATTGCACTCTCAGAGAGTGGAGTTTTGTTACTGATCTCAACTACTAGCTGATCAAAACCCAGACTGACTTGACTGGGAGAAAGGCATTGATTTATGGAGTGGAATTCTTGGTGCTCATATTGCTTTCCATGTGATTCATTGGGATTTGGATCTGTTTGCCAATAATATGCCATATTTTTATTTTATGTAACTGAGAGGGTTGACGACTCTGCTCCAAATATCTCCTTGATGATATTATAAAAGAGGATAGAAATTTTCCTAGAAAAATATAAAAGGAAACAAAAAAATATCTAATTAGAAATAAATGAGCTTGCAAGAAAGAAATATGATGAATAAGTATAAACAAGTGTTTTGAAGTTTTTTATTACCAAGTGAAATAATTCCTTGAGTACCATAATATTCAATCAGGACTCACAATATTACAAGTCTGAGGGAGTACTAATTTGGATAGATTTATGAAACTCCTGTGATAGAAAAATAAGTTCACATCAATTATGACAAGAATTTCATGGATCTAGTAAAGTCAATATTAACCCCTTTGACTCCTTTTCCCACTGAATATCCGCTTGTCTCTTGAATACAGAGGGGGAATACATCAATATTTCCCCTCAGTACCCAATCATCTATAAGAATGTTGGCATGGTAACATTTTTTTTTTCTTATTAGATGCATGGTCTCTTCTCGATTAGCAACTATCCCATCTCCAGAACTAGTTTCAACTCATTTCTACTCTCCATAACCAATCATGTTAAAATGGTTGGCTAGACTCTTTCTTCCCCTCCTCAAAACTTTTTAAATAATTACTCTCTTATCCACTTCTCAAAAACTGCTCCTATTAAGTTCATCAATAAGCTTCAGGTCAGTAAATTCAACTGACATTTTTCAGTCTCTTTTTGAATTTATCTCTTCGCAGCTTTTGATGTCATTCACCATTCTTCTTACCTTAACATTTATTATGTTCTACCTTTGGCTTTCTATGACACTGTGCTGAGTTTTTCTTTGTTTGCTCTTCCTCCAACACTCTTTTGCCTATTACTCACTTTCCACCTTGTCCTTGTCAGAGCTTATTTTCTTCCCTGCTTTTCTCTCATTGTAAGTTATTTCACACCTCCCGTGGTTTAAATTACTTTCAATTTGTCAATTACTCCAATTTAGACCACTCTTCTGATTACTTAGTCAATATCCCCTCTTGGATTTTCTTTTTAAATCTTCAACTGAAAGTCCAAAACTTAAATCATAATTCATCCAAGAACCTACTCCTATTCCAGTGTTCTCTGTAGCAAAAAAATCCACTCGGTTGTTCAAACCAGAAACCAAAGTTTGATCCTGCAACTTTATTTTTCTATATCCAATAAACCACCAGTCCTTGTAGGGTGTACCACATAAATATATCTGGAATCTATCTTCTCTCTGTTTACCATTGCCACAATCCTAGTTTAAAACTTTCATCTTCTCACCTGAAATGTGTTGTCTCTGAGACTGCTTCTACATTTTCTGCAATCCACTCTTGTGCCCTATACAGTAATCCATTTTTTTCACACTATAATGTTATATTTAAGACACTAACCAAATATATTCCCTGGTTAGAGCTTGTCAGTGGTTTCCTGCTGTCTCAGGATGATGTTTATTATACTCAGGTGACTTGGGAGTTCCTCAATGACCTGGCGCTGGATACCCGCTAGGCTCATCTTGTGCTACTCAATTTCATTCTCTGTTCTTCATCATCCTGGCTTTCTCTTGGATCATCAAAAGGACTTGTTTTTTCATACTTGACAGCATTTTCCCAAGGTCTGAGTCTGGACACTAATCTTATTTCTTGCCTTGCTAATTATTTTTCATTATTGAGAATTTAGTAGAAATATTACTTCTTTAAAGAATTTTATTCTAAATGCCTAGACTAGGTTAAACTACTCTATGTTTTCTACATTTTACACTTTTCATTGGCACCAATAATCACACTTGTAATTACATATGTAACATTTCCCTTTTCCATTAGATCATCAGACCATATTATTTTTTCTTACTCATAACTCAGTACCTAGTACTTTGCTTTGCTCAGAGTAGATGCTCATTTGTGTTTGTTGAACAAATGATTTAATAAACTTTAAAAACAGTATAATTGAGTCATGAGAAAATGAAATTGAGAAGTATTTGCATCACTTTTGTGTGTATTAATTCTCTTAATAGTTATGGCGTGTGTATGTTAAAGACAAAAACAATTTATAAAGGATAATTATGATAATGACTATCAAATACAATTCTCTATCAATTTGTTTTTGCAATGGACTTTGATATTTATTATATTGGCATTAAAGATTGTTAAAAATTCATAATCATCTAAAGAATAAATAAATTAGATTTATTATACTTTATATATTCAGCCAAGAAACTGAACTGGTAGATTTGGGAAAGATTTTCAAGATATGCATGTAAAAGCTGTATAGAATGAAGTGTTAACCTGAAAATGAAATCATAAAATACTATTTAAACTATTCTAATAAGTCATGAGTCACATAGATATATTATTTTCTAGCCAAAATCACCTTTTCAGGAATTGTCAATTTTTTGTCTGCACATTTGTAGTGAAAAGTATGTTTCATTAAAGCAAATTATACTCCTTCAACTTTCTGTCATGGAATTCAGAATCTGTCAGCAGGTGTGACTTGAACTTTGACAACCAGACCTAATATTCTGTTCCAGTCTTTCTTAGCCTGATTTGCTGCTTCTTAGTTTATTATGGTACAGGTAGCTATATTAAAGTGAATTTTGTAAGTTTTTTGTAAAATTTTATAGAGCCAGAGGGTTTTCTTTAAATAAGGTATTAATGGTTTGATGCTGAAATTAAAGATTCCCTTAGGCCATATCACCTTGTTGTTGTTAATAAAGATAATAATTATGATATGTAACAGTTTTCAAGCACGTACTCTATGCTAATGCTTTATATACATGCACATGTTTACATGTATTAATATACAAGGGCTGTCTGGAAAGTATCCAGCCATGTAACCATTCTTATTATATTAACAATGGCTGGATACTTTCTGCATAGCCCTGCATTTATTGTATTTATTAATCTTGCTTCAACCTGTCTGATACATAATATTATTACCACCACCGAACAAATGAAAAAACTGAGCCAAAAAAAGGTAAACTAACCTATCCAAGGTCTGAGCCTATGTTCAAAGATTTATTTTAAACAGGAATTAAATGGGCACATGGGTTGAATATGCCATGCTAATATGCTATCTAGAGCATGCCTGGGTTTAGGCACTGCAACACTGCATTAACTCAATTGAAAATATCTTCACTGGAAAGGGTTAAACATCTCTTAATTTTTATTAAAAACAATATTTTTTCAAGTATTTCTCACAGA
>RJWJ010024189.1:0-19710 GCA_004363605.1 Indri indri
TATTTTCTGTAGTGCTTGAAAAGAATGTGTACTCTATTGTTGTTGGGTGGAGTGTTCTATAAGTTTTCATTAGATCCTGTTGGTTTGTGACTTTTTTAGTTCTTCTAGACCCAGGCTGATTTTCTGGATAGTTGCTGTATAGGTTATTGAGAGGGGTTTTGAATCTCCAACTACGATTATGGATTTTTCTATTGCTCCTTTTATTTATATCAGGATTTGCTTCACATATTTTATCACTTTGTTGTTTTGTGCTTGCACATTTAGGACTGCTATGCCTTCCTAGTGGATTGAGTCTTTTATCATTATATAATATCCCTCTCTGTCTCTGGTAATCTTCTTTGATCTGAAGTCTGTTTTATTCAATATTTATGGTGGAGGTCTTGGGTCACACATTATCAGCTCCACCTCTGGAGACTAAGGTCAGCTGTGTCTACATGACTAGCCCTCAATAAAAACCCTGACGCCAAAGCTCAAATGAACTTATTGGCAATATTCCATGCATATCATCATATATCTTTAGCCTGTTGATGTGAGAGACTACCTTAATAGATTTTTGAATGTTAAGCCAGCCTTGCATAGCTGGAATAAATCCCACCCATTTGCTGATTTAATCTGTATCCTTTCACTGTAATAAACTATAGTTATGAATATAACAGTTATCTGAGTTCTATGAGCCTTTTAGCAAATTATTGAACCAAAGAGTAGTCTTGGGGACCTCCTGAACTTGGCCCTGTCCCCGTCTTGGCAAACCACCTCCCTTGCTTTTCACAGGGAGCTCTGGAGATAAAAAGGTCGTTCAATAATGCCCCACATTTGCTCAAATGAGCATGGCCTTTATCCATCTACCTCTTTGATCCTAGGACAGCTAAGAACAGCTAAGACAGTTCCTGAAAGGGCGGACAGCTGACAGTATTCCCAGCAGGGGTAGGGGTAACAAATCCTTTCCTGAAGGAGAATCTGGACAGCACATCACCATGTCCACCACAGTCTACCCTTTGTGCTACTCGGCTATACTTCTTCATATATGTTAGAGAACAACTCCTCTAAGATTCCATTGAGATTCTTCTATTACTTGGGGAAACTTAGAAGAGGAGAACTAGTGGGATGATTCACAGCTGCAATTTATTTTGGGATGCAATTGATTCTTATTAATTCCCTTCTCTGCTATCCATTCCAGATTCCCCTCAATCTCAGCTAGCATTTCTCCTAGTATTGGGTCTTACCTGGTGGCATGACCCAGATCTTCATTTCTGAGGGGTCTGAGACCCTTGCTGCCATGCTCTTCTCAGACCAGGGTTGATGCAGTTAGCTATTCACTAGCAAATTTGGGCAAGAAGGGTCCAAATGGATCACCTGGATGGCAAACGCATTCCTCCTTGCCCTCACTGTGTCACAGCCCTACCTCCTCCTGATGAACAGGGTTGATCACCTGGGCCCAGAGGGTGAGACCTCTTCTAGTCTGCTGGTCCCTGGATGCAAAGTCTCTGAAGTGACAGGCAGAAGCTGTAGCTTAGAGTTCAGTGGGACTTTTTGTGTGTCCTCTGGCAGAACTGTTGCAGCATAGGGAATCAAGACCTCTCATCCTGTAGAGCCCTGAACTTGGGACATGGGGGAGGGTTGGGAGAGAGGCAGGAAGCACAAATTCCCTAAGTGTCATTGAGAGTAAAGGGAAAGGTAAACAGGGCCCCCTCTGCCTCTACTCATCACTTCCTAGGCCCATGTTTAGGCCTATAGAGGTCAAAGGTCTGACATGAATCTCACTGGGCTAAAATAGAGGTATTATCATGACTGAGTTCCCTTTTGGAGGGTCTAGGAGAGAATCTGTTTCCTTGTCTTTTGCAGCTCTTGGAGGCCACCCACGTTCTTGGTTCATGGCCCCATACTCCCTCTTCGAAGCCAGCAGTGTCATATCTCTGTTTCTTTCTTCCATAGTCACATCTCTCTCTGCACCTTTGACTCTCTGATTCTCTCTTTTCTCACTTTTAAGGATAATTGAGATCACCTAGATATACAAGATAACCTCCCTATTTTAAAGTTGGCTGATTAGCAGTTGTAATTCCACCTGCAACTTTAATTTCCTTTTCCACGTAATCTAACATTTGCAGGTTCCAGGGATTAGGATGCGGAAGTTGCTGGGAGCCTGCTCCTCACATTTCTCATGTAATTCACTTGTTATCTCTTGCCCTGCTCATGTTCAATGTGAGGTATTCCACTTCAATCTTACAAGAGATTGGTTTTTGGCCACTCCCGACAGTATGACTTGGTAAATCTGAGAGACCTCACTATAAAATGGGCAGATCCAGGTGCATAGTCACTTAATGCCTCCTGCTTAGGAGCTCCATACTAGGGCCCAGTGGCACACCAGGCCTTGTAATTCAAAAGGCATATAATCCTCCACCACAAAAGGCATGGCCTTGCTCCAGAACCCCAGGAGTCTGCATTGTGACTTTCCCACTTGGGTTTGCCATAAACTCCATGTGGTATCTTTTCCCACATCTGATGCTTCTAATACCATGGGGTCAGCCAGGCTGCATTGCGTGGTCCAAGTAGCAGTGTGGTTTCACCATAGCTTGGATCTTCTGCAGACCCTTTCCTAACCCAGGCCTCACTCACAGCTGGAAGCCTATACTGTGCCCCTGTAAATGGGCTAAAACAGTATACCAGGTGTAGAATATACTACCTTCAGAACTCAAAGAGGCCTATCGGGCAGCGTACTTCCTTCTTCCCAGTGGAGTATGCGAGATTCAATAATTTATCTTTTACCTTGGATGGAATATCCCAGCATGTCCCTGATTTAGTGGGCCTCTGATTCTCCATGGGATTTGCCTCCCACCATCTGAAATGCATCTGTACCAGCGCCTTCAATGTGTTCATTCCTTCTTACCCATCTGGCCTAATTAGCATGACATCATTGATACAGTGAATAGACGTGATGACGTGAAGGAAGTACAAATAGTCCACACCTTTTCTGTCTATATTATATCAAAAGGAGATAATATTCAATATAGTCTTAGGGCAAAACTCAGCATATATACTATTATCTATTCCATGTGAGGGGAACTATTTAAGATCCCCTTTTCTGATACTAACAGAAAGTAATTCATTCAATCCATGGCCACATATCATGTACCTGAGTCAATGTTAACTTGCTCTAGCAAAGACACGACATCTGGCGCAGTGGCTGCATTTGGGCCTACCACTGGGTTGACTTCGTGGTAGTTAACTGTCGCTCTCCAGGACTTACCAGATTTCTGCAGGGGTCAGACTGATGACCTAAATGCATGCGTGACAGGCACCATCATTCCCATACCCTTTAGATCCTTAAAGAGGGCACCAGGTTTCGTGCCCTGTGCCCACCTAGGTAAGTCAATGAAAAGTGGAGCAGAGTGCCCTAAAGACTTATAGTGCTGACGAGATAAAAATTGGCGTTCTGAATTCAATAAGGTGGGGGTGGGAGGGCACTAGTAAGCATCCCAGGCCTTAGCTGGGACCCCTGGGGGGTCACACTCCAGAAGTGGAGCCAACCAGAGGTAGACAGAGCCTTAACCCTCTGCAACTCAGTCTCAAATCAGTTTTGTGCATGACTGGATTAAGATAAGCGGATTTCACTCTGTATCAGAGGGTAGGGCAAACCCTACCTTGAAAAAAATAACAAAATCCAGGTGACAAAGTAAGGGATAAGATTTCCCCTCTGAAAGGCAGCTGCCACTCTCTCTTGCAAAAATCAAGATGATGCCAAGGCCAGACTGGCTGAGCTCTTGAATATACCATATGCATCTAACTGTGGCGGCCTTTTGGATCCTCCCTTCGTTACTCAGTGAGTCTCAGTGGAATCATCCTAAACAGGGGATGTCAGATGGAAGAGGTTTCCTTGGGTCCGGCAGTCCGTTTCAAGAGCTTAAGAGCAGGTTAAATAACGGGCTGCCTTTGCTTAGAAGATGTGTACTTAGTGTCCGCCTCCGGCAGGGGGCGATGCTGTACTACAAATGGCCTCTCTGACTACTCTGGCCGCCTTTTGGTCTTCAACCAAAGCTGGGGTTTCCCACTCTTCTTTGCAGATTCTATCTTATTTTTGCCAGACTACCCAGAATGTACAGGGAAACGGGGTGGGGAACTGTCTACATGTCTGACACGAAGTAATTGCTGAAGGATGTGATCCCGTCTGACACTCGTGAGATAGGGAAGTGCAGGCACACAACACATCATGTCACAATTGCTCCTTGGGTCTGTCCAAAGAGCCCCCTCCACAAGGTTACTTAAGCTTTCCTTCCCCACTGCAAATCTTGCCTAAACCCCATCAATTGCATTCAGTTGCTTTTCCCCCTATGGGAACACAGTGAAAATCAGAGACTATAAGACTTGCTCCTGTCCAGGAGCACAGGGAAGTGCAGGATGGTAGGGAAAGGATAGTGGGTGGAGAAGGGAGGGCAGTGGCCATAGAGGGAGGAAAACTTAGCTGTTAGCCTCTTTCCCTCCTTTAGCAACTTGCTCCAGGGTCCGTGTCCAAGCACCAGGGCCAGTTCCTCTCCTGTGTACCTCTCGGTGTCTGGGGTACCAGACCTTGAGACCCTTTCTGTCCCTGTGCATGCTGTCTCAACTCCATCCCTCAGTCCTTGGTGCCTCTGGCTCCTCCTGTGCCCAGATCTTGTCCTCCTACAGGACAGGGTAGGATGGTGACTTGGATATCTGAATCCAACAGAGGCATAAGTTTGAGCCCTTCTCTCCCTGAAGTTCCCCAGCATATGCACACAGGTGTGCATGGCCTTTGTCCCCCTTGGAGGCAGAAAGATCTCAGTTTCATCTCTTGTTATCTTTTTCCAAAAGCAGCGGAGGTTGAGATAGGAGGGTAGGAAAGGGATCAAGTGGTGCAAAGGGAGAGGAAATCGGCTACATGCTTTCACTAATACATTCAGTTTCAAATGTTTAGTTGTGATTCAACCAAATGAATTTCTAATGTTTTAGTTCACCCAAAAGCTATGTATTGAATAGCAAGGTCCTTATCGCCGACACCATGTATTTAAGCTTCAGGGATTCCTGACTCAGTAGCCACAGCCACATTGCTTTTCTGCTAGGCCATGGGGTTTGCTGCTCCCCACAGTCATGACAACATCCCTTCCTGCCCCTACCCAGAGGAGAGTGAATAACAGGAGTAACAGGCAGGTAATCATTTGGGTGGCTTGTTTCAATTCTACCTCTGGCTCTTCAGACTCAATAATAGATAGGTCGGTGGGGGGCCCTTAATCCCCTCAGCCCTCTCCCCTGCTGCACTCCGTAACAAAATACCATAGACTGGGAAGCTTATAAACAACAGAAATTTATTTCTTACAGTTCCAGAGGCTGGAAAGTCCAAGATCAAGGTGTCAGCAGTTTCTGTGTCTGGTGAGTGCCTGTTCCTCATAGATGGCACCTTCTAGCTCTATCCTCTCTTGGTGGAAGGAGGGCTAAACAGGCTCCCTGGGGCCTCTTTTATAAGGGCACTAATCCCATTCATGATGGTGGAGCCCTCATGACTTAATCACCTCCCAAAGTCCCTACCTCTTGATACTATCACATTGGAGATTAGCCCTTAACATATGAATTTGGGGAGAACACAAATATTCAGACCACAGCAATGCTATTGCTAATAATAAACAATTTCAATTTACCTGGCATTTTTCATTCCAAGAATGGAGTAAAGGATGAGTGACAAATATACCACAATGGTTGAAGAAGGCACAGAAGAAAATTTTATCCTGAGGTTACTTATTACCAATGTATCAAGTGAGAAACAAAACCCAAATCTTTCATTTATTACTTTTCCCATTAGATTATGTGATTTCCCACATGAATTTTGTATAGTCATTCCCATTTGTAAGAGATTGGCTTTAGAAATTAATTACAAGATCAAGCTTAAGCAATAGAAACTAAATGAGAACATAGCATCTGACCCCGATTCTACTTCTTCTTTGTTTGTTTTTTTTTCAGAGCAGGTGTTACCAAACCCACAAGGAGGGCCTGGCCTAGGTCCATTTGCTCGCTTCACAGAAAGCCAGTTACTGAGATGGGGATTGCCAAGGAAGAAAGGTAACTCATTACAGATGACATCATCTGGAAGATGGGGAGAAATGCCTCAAATCTGTCTTCCCAACCAGCTGAGGGTAAGAGTTTTTACTAAACATTAATATAAGGGGTTCAGGAAGGAGGCTGTGTATATTGGGGAAGGTTGTGTTGGAAGCAATGTGTGCAGGAGTCTAATTCAGAAGTCACAGGTTAGTGATGGGTGATGGGTCTTGGCATTATTATCCTGCAAAGAGTCTGCTGTTTCTGGGAGACAATTCGAAAGGTAAAAGTTTAGTTAAACAGAAAGATGATAATGGTCTGGTCATCGAGAGCTACAGGCCTGGGAATCCAAAGCATAAGAAAGCTACAGGGAAATCATATATGGGGGGTGTCATTTTGTGTTTGCTCATGGAGCCAATTACAACTCCCTCTTCTCCTTCATTAATTCTTTAATCTTGGGTAATCAGGTGTCGGTCTGTCTGGCTGCTTCCTGCTGACACAGGGCATGGGTGGGGTATGAGGAATGAAATGCTGGGCCTGTTGCTGAAAGTACTCACGAATTTTAAGTTGGTGATTAGATGTCTTCAACATCATTACCCGAGTGCTTTTGTCCATTGTTTTAGAACAAGATTTTAACCCGCATTTGACCAATATATTCATTGTGAGGTGAATTAGAAACATAATTAGTAAAAGGAGAGACCAAATTTTAGGATCCCAGAAAAACAGAGCAAATTCCCTGAGGAATCTAAGACAAGAGACCTGAGAACCAATCTCCGAGCCCTGGTCCATCCTCTCCAACATACTGTGGCAAAGAAGCCTGCAGTCTGATTTTATTCATATGTATTTTTACTTTCACTGAGGTATTTATATATGTGCAACAGAGGAATCGTCTATAACATAAACATCAAAGCATGTGTTGTTGAGCTGCTACCCCCTGCCAGGGTAGTAAGTATACCCAAAGAAATATCTATCTCCATCGGGGATCCCTCTGGAGAGATACTGTCTTGGTGTTCCACAGATGTAATCTCTATCCAAAATTCCCCTGGCTGTGCATGCAAACAATTTTAGGAAACTAGCCCAGTGTTTGGTAACCGAGTCATTATATACAGAGAGTGGAGTAATAGCGTATCCTAGTAAACATTGGCCATCGTCTCCTCCTTTAATGTATGTATACGCCCAAGGCTGTCCGTCTTGCTGACATACAAAAACATATCCCCCTGGGGCACAAGTTACAAAGTCATATGACTGATGAGTTTGCTAGGGTATTTCTTCTGACCAAGGGTCAGTGGTGGCCAAGGCACAGCCATCTAGGGGAGAGCCATCCCAGAAGTCTGGGTAGAGTCTAACATTCTGGTTATGGGGGTTTCATCTGGATCCCCGTTAGTATCCCCATATACTCTGTTTGCCATCACGCTAATTCTGAGGATTTATAGGGACTGGATATGCCCATGGGGAAGCCAAGAAGAAAGGAGGTTTCTGAGTCCCAGCCCTTCACCAAGGGATAACACTTTGTCCCAAGTTAAGTTAGTCTCTTGACAAATTTTGGAAAGAGTCTTCTTCAAAGTTTTCTTCATCAATTTAATTTTTTCCAAAGACTGGGGTCTCCATGTGAAATGAGGCTTCCAGTTAATTCCTAGAATTTGTGATATTTCTTGAGTAACTTTGCAACAAAAGCTGCTCTGTTATCACTTTGGGGAGTTAAATGAAGTCCAAATGTAGAAATAATTTCCTTTAAAAAGGCTTTAGTGACCTCCAAAGATTTCTCAGTCCTGGTGAGGTAAACTTCAACCCATTTTGAAAAAGTGTCACCAAAGGCCAGCAGATATTGAAAATGTATGACTCAGGCATCATGGTAAAGTCCACCTCCCAGAGGCCTGGGAATCCAAAGCATAAGGAAGCTACAAGGAAAGCATATATGGAGGGGTGTTATTCTGTGTTTGTTCATGGAGCCAATTACAACAGGGTCTCACTCTGTCACCCAGGCTGGGCTGCGGTGGCATGATCATAGCTCACTACAGCCTTGAACTCCTGGGCTCAAGCAATTCTCCCGCCTCAGCCTCCCGAGTAGCTGGAACTACAGGTGCAAGCACCATCATGCTTGGCTACTTCTTAAAAAATGTTTTGTAGAGACAGGATCTCACAATGTTGTATGATCTCCGATTCTTGAAGGTATATTTTTTCAAGTCGTCTTCATCATGGTACATGTGGTAAGCTGAACACTGGCCCCCAGAGATATGTCCATGTCCAAATCCTCAGAACCTATGAATGCTGCCGTATGTGGCAAAGATTTTGCGGTGTGATTAAGTTAAGGATCTTGAGAATGGGGGATCATGCAGGATATTCTGGGTGGGCCCTAAATGTCCTTATGAAAGAGGCAGAGAGAGATTTGACACAGACAGAAGAGGAGGGAGGCAATGTGACCATGGAGGCAGAGGTTGGAATGATGTGGCCACAAGTCAAGGAAGGCAGGCGGACACCAGATACCAGAAGAGGCAAGGAACAGATTCACTCCTAGAACCTCTGGAGGGAACACAGTCTTGCTGACACCTTGATTTTAGGATTTATGTCCCCTCAAGACTGTGAGAGAATAAATTGTTTTAAGCCACCAAGTTTGTAACAAATTACCACGAACTTGGTGTCTTAAAACAACAGAACTCTATTCTCTTATGGCACAGTTCTGGGGGCCAGAAGTCTGAAATCAAGATGTCAGCAGGGTTGATTCCTCTCTTTGAGGGAGAACCTGTTCCATGCCTCTCTCCTATCTCCTGGTGGCTGCCAGCAATCCCTGGCATTCCTTTGCTTGTATTGATAGATGTTTCACCCCAATCTCTGCCTCCAGCTTCACAAGGCCTTCCCTTGTGGTCTCTCCTCTGTGTTTCTCCTTTACTTATAAGGACACTTATTAATCCAAAATAATGTCATTTCCAGAACCTTAATTTGATTACATCTGCAAAGCTCTTTTGTCACATTGAGGTCACAAATAAGGTCACATTGAGGTATACAGGGTTAGGACTTGGACTTATCTTTAGGGAGGGGGACACAGTTCAACCTACTACAATCCCCTTAAGACTATTATCCCACTTTAAAGAGAGATCTGGAGTAGCATGTGATAGTGGATCGGGTCTATAAACGGGGACTAGAAGAGTGGGTAGTGATAAATCCAGGCCTAGGTTGGATTTTCTGGATACCTTGTCTTCAGATCTAAGACAAGAGAAAATCAGAAAAAGGTATTTGTTACATTCTGAAATGCTTACAATAGTTCTTAAGTGATCCAAGGTAGACGGACTTTAGATGTCGGAATGGACACAGTTGTGTCTGGGTCTGACGAACCAACTCAGTTAGGAGAAAGAACAGTAAACTATATTTCATGACTTAATTCCCAGTCTTTTCCCAGGTACCAGCGATTTGGGCAGCAACTCAGTTATCCTTCCTTCTTACACAGGAAACAGGAATAATAATATCTGCTCTGCTTATCTAATAGGTATTGAGATAATATGTCAGAAAGAATTTAAGGAACAGTAAAGTCATACAAATGTAAGTCCCTGTGATGAGTAGACAGGCATTAGACTTGAAACTATGTTTGAAATGACATAGACAATGAATTCTCATTATTTGTGGTAGTTACTTCCTATAAAATTGCTGCAAACGCTGAATTAACAATACTGACCCACAGCTCTTAGGGGTAACACTGCATTAAATTCCTGTTAGCTTCTGGTCACAACATTTTCACCAAGCAGTCAATACATAACCTTGTTTTACACATGTTTCTTTAAACAGACATCTTATTGAGTATATATTGTTGATTGATTAATATTGAACTCACAGCCAACGGTGCTGTAACTCATGTGTGAACAAAGCTTATCTAACACATATACTTTCTCTGTAAGGCATATCACAGCCTTCTTTTGCTCAGGAACGCTAGACAGAACTTCAGCCTTATGCATGGGGGCTATTCAAACAGCAAAATCACCAACAAAAATGGCATAAAAATGCAAAGAAAGTAGTACTAAATATACAGTGGGAAGGGCAGTTGTTTTTAGAATGAGAGTGAAAAGAAGTTAGAGCTGGGCTGGTCTGAAGGTAGTGAGTTACCTCACTTGCTTGTTCACAGTCAGTTACAGATTGAACTCATTGTTCCACTGCTTTCCCCCCTCCTCACTATTGCACTTGACTAGTCTTAAAAAAAAAAAAGAAGAAGTTAGAGCCTGGCCTTGTTCCAGCTCAGCTGGGAATGTGTGCAGGAAATTTTTCACTACTCTATGCATAATCGTGGATGAGCAAAAGCACTATGAGTATTGATTTGGGGGGGTTACAAATTAATTTTAGGTAGGCAAATTTACAAATATGGAGGAACTTCAGGCTGAGATGTGGTATTCATTTGCTCTATTTTATACTTTATAACTTTCTCCAGTGATCACATTGCATTTGATTTTTTTTTCTCCAGGAAACATCTCCTCACAGAATGATGCACAGTGTAGGAGAAAGATCCAATCACACAGCAGGTGTGGAGCTACCTAGAGATACCTGGAGAATAAAGGGAATGGTGGGAAAGGACTATATCACCTTGTCTCCACTGCCAACAGTAACAGGATGACCAGCGCATAAATCAATGTCAGTGGAATGAAGGTGTCAGTGCAATTGCTGGTGAGTCCTACCACCTGCTGTCTGCCATCCCAAATCGTTTTATCACTCCTTCTCCCTTCTCTCAATTTCTCTGGCAGTTTAACTGTGACCGTCTGGCTGGCACGTGGTACAACCATACTCCTGATCCATTGTCATGATTGTGTGATTGCTTCCTGACCACACACCCTCCCTTCCTCCTCAAAGAAGCCAGGCTCCTGGGCGTTACCAGCTGTTCAGGCTTACATTACTCTTTGTCCATCCCACCCCACACTCTGCACCGTATCCCTCTAAGTAGAAATAGCCCCCTTCTTGGTTAGGCTTCCTGACACGTCAAATCTAAGACTCTCAGATGCCCACACTATGTGGCAAAGACCCTCCCTGCTCACTGATTTCCCACTCTTTCCTTGCAGTGATCTCTCCAGACACAAGTCCTGAGCTAGGAGGCCAGAGGTTTAGTGGAGGAAATGAAGGGCCTCAGTGCTGACAAAGGAGTGACCCAGTGGCTGAGGCTGGCTCCAGCTCAGTAAGAAGGGAGGAAGAGGTGGAGCCAAATAAGGTGCTCACCTTGAAATGGGCTCCAACTTGAGGGCCCTCTGGCCCGCCACCCAAACTTCCCCATCTCAGATCTTCACATTTTCTGCCACTTTGTCCCCAGGAAAGCTGGAAGACAGAATTGGGCTCAGGGGCCCTGGAAATCTGGGATTGATTTCTGCATCCCAGATGGCTCTTGAGTGACTCCTGGGGCTCCATCCCAGGCCTTGGAACCAAACACCCTATGTCTAAAACCTGCTCTCTGGCTCCAGATGACCTTACACTTAGGATGCCCTATGTGCTCCTCTGTAGAACTGAGAGGACTACAGTGTTTAACTCCTAAGATTATGGCACAGTCCAAATGCGGTATTGCATTTAAATTTTTAGCAAGGCCTTAAATATTAAGCCCTACATAAATGGTAGCTACAATGATAATGTTATCTACGGAAGAGATAAAAGAGAATGGGAAAAAAATGAAGAACAGGAAAGAGGGATCATGTTTGAGGAAAGCCCAAGGTTCCACAAGAGTTGTTGACAATGCAGATACGGGATACGATCAAAAATGCCTCCAGGGATTTTAATCTGGAAGAGACTTTAGTCTGGATGGTGAGACTGGGAACAGAAAAGAGACAACAAGAGACAGGCAGATCTGGGTTGGAGACAGGGGGTGGGGGGAGTCCCCGTGACTTGTTTTTAACAAGCTGGGTTTGAGGGACTGTGTCCAGCGGTTTGAATTACAGATTTGTGCTCCCGAGAGACAGAAGGAAGAGAACTGATAATTGGGGAATGGTCCAGATAGAGGTAACAGGAACACTGAAACGATGGCCACAATTGCTAAGTGGACAACGTGGAGGTGAAGAGGATGGAGGATGAAATAAGGGAACCGTGCGATCTGGATAGCACAAGAGAAAGAGGAGCAAGGAGCCATGGAGGGGTGGAAGGAAAATCAAGATGCCATAAAAAGTTAAGAATAAAAACAGCCTATAGGACAGAGGGCAAGGGGTTGTCTGGGATTAGGGGAGAGGTAGGGGTCAGACTGTAAAGAAATAACACAGAGGGATTTCTTGGGGTGTTGGGAGTTGTTTTGTGTCCTGGTAGCAGTAGTGATTACAAGAACCTATGCATGTGTTAAAACTAGTAGGGCTGTATGTTAAAAAAAGAATTCCTTTTGCTATATATAAGCTAAGAAATAACAAGGAGAGCCTGTAGGAAAGTTGGTAAAAGACCAGTGGATGTGCTCAGGAGTCAGATGTTCCAAAGAGCAACTGTCCTTTCTCCCATCTTTAGAATTTCCCATCCCATTTCTCTTCCTCATTCTTTCTCCCATATCCATGCAGAACTCTTAAGGAGAAAACCTATTAGACCTGTTCTTCCTTAGACCTTAAAGCAAGTCTACTAATCCAACTCAAATCAAGATAATTCATAAAGTCACTGCTCTCACAGTTTGAAGGACAAAGGGAAAAGGAATTGAGGGCACCTTATTTAATCCTCCCAAGAATCATTATTATCTCCACCTTATGTGTGAAGAGGTTATGTAGAAGAGTTAGGAGTATGGACTCTGAAACCAGAATGCCTTGGGGTCATAGTGCTGTTCTCAATAGCTGTACAAGCTTGGTTAAGTCCCTTAACCTCTCTCTGTGCCCGAGTTCCCTTGCCAGTGAAATAGGGATAATAAAAGTACCTACCTCACAGGACTTATGTGAGGAGCTGGAGTTAACATGTGTAAAGTACTTAACACAGTGCTAAACTCATAAACTTGCTACATGATTTTTTAAAAATTTGCAGGTAAGAAATGAAGTCTCAGGGATTTTCAGTAATTTGTCCAAGGCATACCAAATATACATATTGGGAGAGTGTTATCAAAATCTGAAATTCGAAATTCTTTCTGGCTGTCTTTAAAGTGTATAATGGGGAGTGGAGTGTGACAGAAATGAAAGGGTTTGTGCTTTAGTGTGAAAAATGGAAAGCGATAAACTAAGGAAATGAATGTTTTGGAAAAGAAATAATGGTAGAAATGAGAAATTAGAGGAAAGCTGTGATTGAAGCTTTTGTAAGCTCAAGTGGAATTCCCATGTGAAAAATAATCAAAGACAGAAAAGAAGTGGGGCTGTATGCCCAATTTCCATTTGATATTTTACTCGATACTTCTCTAGGGTGGCATCCGACATTAAATATGGCAGAATATTTCAGCTGAATGAAAACACCTGGGGATAGGATTTGTTTATAGCATAATTTATTTGCAGGACACAGTGAATGCACAGGTGACTTGACATGAGTAATCAGTTAAAGTTGTAGGATGCATGACATGCTAAAAAATGATAATTTATGATTATAGCAAGCCCTCACTTAATGTCATCATTAGGCTCTGGGAAACTGTGACTTTCCATGAAATGACATACTGTATGCCCAAGGAACTTAACTCTTGTTTATATCAATTAGCTTATGGTAAAATTGGTTTTGTACAGTACATCATTTCACTTAAAGTCACAGTTTCCAAGAACCTATCGACAATGTTAAGTGAGGACTTACTTATGTATGCATGTATTTATGCGGGTGTAGGCTAGTTATCCGTTGTCAATTTAGTAGCACTACCACTTCCTTCTAAAAACGAGAATTATCTTTTTCCAGAACCTCTGTACGTTCTGGATTAGCATTAGCCAGTGAGAAATATGCATAAGAAACTTGGAAGGTGGAAACAAAGTGCTAGTCATTGTTTCCTGGAAGATCATGGCAGTCAGATAGGACTTTGTAGTATCTCCACAGGGTCCCACTTGTCGATTGTATCTGACCTAGGAACTTTGCAATGTCTCTATAAATTACAACTGTAGTATCATCATGGTGACAAGGCATGGCATCTTCTGAGACCGCCCCACATCAATTAGCAACTTCTCTCCTCCTTTCAATGCTTGAAGTTAAAATCTTTCTCATCCATCCTCTAATTGCAATCTTACAGCTCCTCTGCTCCTCTCATTCTTATTGAATCCTTAATTCTTAATTAAATACCTTATTTCTGTAACATTGGTAGTGGCTGTTTTCCTGACTAAATCCGGGCTGATACTATAATATGCATACATATCCTAGATATGTATACAGCCCCAATTTCATTAATAAATCTCATATTTTCCTGCAGAATCCCTGGCATTCCAACACTACCAGTATGCCTAAGACCCACAAAAACAGACCATACCAAATGCTGGTGAGGATGTGGAAACAGGAACAGTCCTTCATTGCTGGTGGGAATGCAAAATGGTACAGTCAATTTGGAAGGCAGTTTGGCAGATTCTTACAAAGCTAAACATAATCTTACTATAAATCCATCACTTGTGCTCTTAGGTATTTACCCAATGGAGTTGAAAAATTTATGTTCATACAAAAACCTGTACACAAATGTTTATAGCAACTTTATTCATAATCTTCAAAAACTGAAAGCAACTAAGATATTTCTCAAAAAGTGAATGAATAAACACATTGTGGTATATCCATAGAATGGAATATTATTTGGCAATAAAAAGAAATGAGCTATCAAGCCACAAAAACATACAGAGGAACTTTAATTACATATTTCTAAGTGAAAGAAGCCAGTCTGAAAAGGTTACAGATGATAAGACCCAATTATACAATGTTCTGGAAGAGGCAAAGCTATAAAGATCAGTGATTTCCAGGGTTCAGGGATTCAGGGAGGGATTAAGTAGGTGAAGCATAGACTTTAGGGTGATTAAAGTGTTCTGTACGATAAACCCCAGAGAATTTTACAGCACAGAGAGTAAACCTTAATATACAGACATAAAAAACTCGGCCGGGTGCGGTGGCTCACGCCTGTAATCCTAGCACTCTGGGAGGCCGAGGCGGGTGGATCATTTGAGCTCAGGAGTTCAAGATCAGCCTGAGCAAGAGCGAGACCCCGTCTCTACCAAAAATAGAAAGAAATTAATTGGACAGCTAAAAATATATAGAAAAAATTAGCCAGGCATGGTGGCACGTGCCTGTAGTCCCAGCTACCTGGGAGGCTGAGGCAGGAGAGGCTGAGGCAGGAGGATCGCTTAAGCCCAGGAGTTTGACGTTGCTGTGAGCTAGGCTGACGCCACGGCACTCTAGCCCAGGCAACAGAGTGAGACTCTGTCTCAAAAAAAAACCCAAAAAACTCATTTAGGAGGTCAAGGAATCAAATAACATGATGTTTGAGATATCCCTCTTGCCCTAATAACCTATAAAAACAGTGAATATTATCCTTTGAATTTCAGGACGCATATGACAGTTTTAGTAGTATGAAGATTTTGGGAATTCTAAAATATTTTGTTTGAGATCATTTCTACTCAAGCATTTAGCTCCTAAGTTAACATTAACTATAGCTCCAAGTTTGATTGCACCACACATTTTTCTAAGCACTTACTTTCCATATGTCAGATACTGGGGATAATGAGATGAACAAGTTTTGGCTCCTGCCCTGTAGCCAATGAATTTAGGGAATGATATGGAAGAAAAAAAATCAATGGTTACATGACTTTTAGTGTCACAAAACTATTACTGAATCTTACCATTCTTCACATTGCTTGACTTTAAAATAGGGGTCATAGTCCACCTCATTGCGTTGTTAGGAATAATTTCTAAATGTGCTTAGAAAAATGCCCAGCATGTAGGAAATGATCAATAATATTCATTATTATTATTTTTGAAATTGACCATTTTGAATTTAGAAAACTTACATCACTGGCTATGGAATAACAACTCCATAGGCAATTCCTTAAAGCTAATAAAACACACCTAATTCTCACAAGTCCTCAGTCCTCATCACTCATCATTTCTACATCCGTCTGGCTCATAAATACTTTTTCATACCATGGTTTATATCTTTGCTTAATATCAAGGAGGATGGATGCCATAAGAGAGCCAAACTCAATGACACTACTAATGCCATTTTCGTAGGTATAAGCAAAGCCAGCAGTGTGCATGGCCACCAACGAACCTTTTGAATCAAACACTGGGGATCCAGAAGCCCCGAAGTAAAAAGAGGTGTCATAGGTAATCACATCAGCGTTGTTAGCTATTTTCTTGAAACTTCTCTGAGTGTACATATGGATATGCTGCACACCCTTTGCTTTTCTAGCCTGAATGTGTTGCTGAAATTTCTCTTCTCTCTGATCCTGAGAGATTACAGCACAAGCATCATGATGCTTTTCCTTTCCATATGGATGGCCAACAATATGTATCAACCCACTAAGGGGTACAGGATTGACTCCATGATGTAGTCCTGCAGGTACTTCTTGTCCATTTTCCTTCAACTTCAGGACAGCATAGTCAAGAGTTACACCAGATATCTCAAACCAAGGTTCAATGAAAAAGCAGTTCTTTTCTTTCTCTGAGGATTCCACATAACCAAATGTCACCCTGACACATTGACCAATTATGGCTGCCCACTTACTTGGCTTTATTCCTTCTCCCACAATGTTATTTATTACATGCCGACAAGTTAAAATGAACAAGCCTTTAAAAACAAAGCAGGTGGCAGAACCCGTAATTCCATTGTTGTCCCAGAATATGTACCCAACTGACTTACCGAGATGTCCAAGAAGTTCTATTATTTTCATCGGAGTAGAGTTTTCTGTTACTTTCCCAAAACTTGTTTTATGCAATTTAAATAATGATGTTTTCCCCTTTCTTTTTTTCATTTTTTCCTTGAAATTTTCTCTGATTTTTTCACTTTCTTTTTTCAAACCAGGGTACTGGTCTGCAATGTATTCTCTCAACACACAGGTGTTTCTTTTCGCTGACGCAGAATTCTCAGCAGCTGCTGCCCCGGGATCCATTCTTTTCATAACCTTAACCTGAAAGAGCTTGCCCTCTAATTCATCGACTGGCTGGGTGCTTTCTAAAATGGTGTCCAGGTTTTCAATGAGTTTCCAATCATCCGTCTCCAAACAGGAAAGGAATCTGCCATCCTTGCACAGAGCATCCTTGATGGTTTCTCCTTTGAAAGCATAGACGCAGAGTTTGTACCCTTCTTTGTGAAGTTGCCCGCATTTGATGATCTTTTTCTTGTACTTTCCAGCTCCAATTGCGTGAATGTAAAATTTGACACACTCAGTAGATGATACCTCGTCACGCCGGCCAAATAGTTGGTTACTTTCTTTCTGATTATTTTTACTTTGGGCAAATGTAATTACCACCTGGCAGCTTTCAGGAAAACAACTGAGGGGCATTCCAAGGTTGATGAACCCTTCGATTCCTTCTTTGCCACACACCAGCATTTCTCTGCCTTGGTGAGTTTCTGTCTCTTCTCTAACAGCCTCAAGAGTGTTGAGAGCCATGTATAAGCAATCCTTCTCACTCCCTATGAGCGCATATTTCATTTTTTTGTTTTTCCTCTGGTTTATATCCAAAGTAACATTAATCGTCTTATTTGGGGGCATGGTCTGGTCTTCTGGATTTTTCTTAGGTGAATGGACTCGTTGAGGCTTGGTGTTAGTTATATCTCTTGGACCTCCTTTAGATTTCATCTTCATCGGAGAAGTACTGGAATTGTTTTCTTGTTCTTTGGGGACCTAAAAGCAATGTTAGATATTTTAAAACTCCAAATGCAACCCTAGTCTTTTGTTTCTCTTTTTAGCATGAAATTCACAAAGTTTCTCTGGGAAACTCGGAACCGATCAAAGTGAGTAGAATTAAATCAGTATTTGACTTGGGATCCAAAATAAAAGCTGAGCTACCTGTTACATCAGTCGAATAAGCTCTTGATATCACTACACTGGCAAATTTTTCCAAGAAATATGAGGGAAGAAACACAATTTTTTTTCCAGATGCATCAGAAACAGAGATTCTTGACTCTACCATCTCTGTCTGAAATAGTGTCATTTCAGGTCTTGTTTACTATTTTCAGCTGTATAATTTTTATATTTTCTGAGCATAATAATGGATCATACCAAAAAATTTGTTCTTAAAATACTGAATTCAGCAAGAATGAGTTACCATGATTTATCAGGCATTAAATATTTTTAAAAAACCCCATCATTATTTAACATCATTTAGTCATAATAATGTAGTTTTATAATAATAAATACTTTGAGTCACCCAGCATATATCATAGAAAGAGCTCAAATTATTTCCTCCGTTATATCTATTAATCCCAAAATTCTATAAAATGAGTGGGAACAAATATGGCTTATCTCATGGAGTCTTTTTGATGGAGAAACTAAGACACAAAGTTTTTCTTGTAAGTGCCCTTTTTAGAGATACATAATAACCAAAAAACGAAGTGGGTATCAGAATTCCAAATCCTAGCCCAATATTTTTTCCATTAGACTTCTGTATATATTATTTTTTGTAAATGTTGTATCCATGAGTTCCATTTTAATAGGGCATTATCTTAAGAACTAGGGGTTGGGGGGAGGAATTAAATAAGGAGGATGAATCAAATAGCAGAAACTGAATGAAAAATTAAGGGCGTGATTCCTATGTCTAAAAGATACATTTGTCCCAAGTCATATTATCACAGCATGGGTATCAACAGACATGGGTTCGTATGCCAGCAATGCCCCTTACTGGTAATGAGAATAACAATGCCAGGAATGTCGTAAAGATTAAGTGTAACATCACTGTGTGACAACGCTTAGCACAATGATTGGCATGTGATAAGTTAATTTTGTTTTCCTTCTTTGTAATAATACTAATATTCTAGATCAAAAAAATAAACAAAAAAAGCTAAGGTAATATAAATTTACTCTGGGCATACATACAAACTCTTAAAGAACATCCTTTCAGTCTAATGCTGTCAGAAACACCCTTGCCATGCACCCTATTGGAGCACTATAATAGACTCTCGCCTTATTAAAATGACTCTTGGGTAGATATGGACACTTTTGAAAGGGAAAAAGGGATAGCATGTAGTTATTTGTTCACTCTCTCATGGAATAGGACAGAGAAAAACAGAACTAGGCTTGTCTTGGATATTCTAGATACTTGGATGTTCTAGTTTTCTAAACCAGGACAAATAAGACAATTTGAAGGGCCAGGTATGGTAGTTCATGCTTGTCCTAGCATTTCAGGAGGCCGAGGCAGGAGGATCACTCCAGGCCAGGAGTTTGAGACCAGCCTGAGCAAGAGCAAGACCCCATCTCCGTAAAAAATAGAAAAAATATTAGCCAGGAATGGTGGTGTGTGCTTCTAGTCCCAGCTACTCGGAAGGCTGGAGCAGGATCACTTGAGCCCAGGAGTCTGAGGTTGCTGTGAGCATGATGCCACCACTGCACTCTAGCCTGGGCAACAGAGTGACCCTGTCTCAAAGAAAAAAAAAGAAAACAAGGTGAAGAATTTTAAGTTTCATTCTCAAATGCTTACGGTTCTTTTCGATAAGTTAAAGGAGCATTTTAAACTCAGAAAAAATACTATGATTTGATATGGTACAGAGGTCGCTTAGTAGAAAAAGCCCTGGCTACATGTCAGTAAACATAATTCCAAATCTTCACTTTACTGCTGCTTTAAGCAACAGTTCATTTCTCTTCTCTCCTCCTCATAAATAAATTG
>RJWJ010024190.1:0-25048 GCA_004363605.1 Indri indri
TAAATTCAAATTTAACACATACTTTCCTTACAGATTGGTTATTAGGCTGATTTTTTAAATAATTACATATCTATAAATTTCAGAATAATTAGGGTTTAAAATTAGAAAATAAAATGATCCCTAAATTTGCATTTATTTCTTATATGACAGTAGTAATTTCTGATTATTCATGACTTGTTATCATGCTTATAAAATTAGAGAACAATATTATTCATGAAATGTAAGTATGGAAGATGGCAACTAAAAAGAATTTTATTCAGATATAATTCAAATTACATCTTTCTCTTTGCCATGTTTTATGCCTCATGTTTTATTCCTCTCTTCCTTTATGAAACAAAAAGATTTATGATGTCAGCCACTGAGAGTAGGCAAAAAATTGGGGGTGAAACAGTAAATTCAAATTTCCTTACTGAAGAAAATACTGTCTTTTTAAAGGCTGTCTTTGGTTTAATGCCTCCTTTGGGCCACTAATATTTTGAATGATGCTTCTCAATTCTTACATATTGCTCCAAGATAAGTGAGTTGGTGGTAAGCACCATATTGAACAGCTTGCAATTAGTCATAATTCTTACCAGATGTGAAGACATCATCCACTCAGACATACTTATGCCCATTTAGACAACATTACTCTAGAATTTAAATCATGGATAGAAGTTACTTTTGTATATATAGTCCACGCAATTTCATGTTTTGTAAAACTTACTTTTACATGCTCTAAAACACACTATATATAATGTAAAACTGAACAATGAATGTATACAAGTATATTTTGTTAAATACAATATTTAAGACATAATTCTTAAAATTTTTCTCATGTAATCTGAGATCTGCATGGGAATTGTCTTTAAAAATGGTATAATTTGATATTAACAAGTAAAAAGGTGATGGGGAGATCTGAATCTGTCTCTACTTCAAGTCTAATCTTGGGGAAAAAAAAACAACCTTCTGCAGCCAACTGTAATTGTGACTATAAAGACTCTCTGAATTTATGAGCTATCCCTTCCTTCAACCAAGATAAAAATCCTTGATGTGAATTGTATCTAATAGATACAAAGATTAATATATTTGAATTTTACTTCTACTAAGAACATTTTGTCAGATTTAAATCCATTGTTTAACCTTTCAGTAAATGAAAAAATGTTATCAAGTATTATTGAACACCTTTTAAAATACTTATCTTAAAGCCATGGGGAAATTTCTAATTTAACTTACTGTGTGCCACTCATCACTGTGTGCTTGATATACATTACCTTATGTAGTTATCTCAAATACTCATCAAAGTAGGTACTATCAGCTCTATTTTACCGAAAAGGAAGCTAAAGAACAGAGTGATAAATAGTTTATTCATGATGAATATATAGCAGATCTGGAATTTGAACCAGCAATATGGCTATATAACTTGTTCTCATAAACACTATAAAAGTTTTACCAAGGTGGGTGAAAGGAACTGATACTAGTTCATGACCTACTGTGTGTTTATCAATGTGCTGGCCATTGTATACACATTATATCACATAGTTCTTATATTTACCCTGTGAGTCAAATATCTATTTTATAAATTAGGAAACAAACTCTGAGATGTTAAGTAAGTTGCACATGGCCACATAGCTAAACTAGGGGAAAATTGTGATAAATTTCCACAGATTTGTAAGTAAACTGTGAGATACACTGTGTTTAAGAAGAGTAGCTTTACTGCCATAAGTCGTCACTCTGAAAAAAAAAGAAAAAGAATTAGGAAAAACAGTTTAATGAGGAATAATTACGGTGAAGACTTCAGGATATGATCCTTTCTATGTCATTCAAAGTGGGGAGATTATGGGCTTTTATGAAATTTATTAATTTAAAAGGGGCAGTAGGGATATCAACAAAGAATCTTCGAAAATGTCTGTTTCAGCCTATATCTCACTTTTTTTTTTTTTTTTTTTTTTGAGACAAAGTCTCACTTTTTTGCCCAGGCTAGAGTGCTGTGGCATCAGCCTAGCTCACAGCAACCTCAAACTCCTGGGCTCAAGCAATCCTACTGCCTCAGCCTCCTGAGTAGCTGGAACTACAGGCATGTGCCACCACGCCCAGCTAAATTTTTCTATATATTTTTAGTTGTCCGATTAATTTCTGTCTATTTTTAGTAGAGATGGAGTCTCGCTCTTGCTCAGGCTGGTTTCGAACTCCTGAGCTCAAACAATCTGCCCGCCTCGGCCTCCCAGAGTGCTAGGATTACAAGCGTGAGCCACCACGCCTGGCCTATCTCACTTTTTAGATGATGTTTACAGTCTCTGAAGAATTGTTTTACCATCTCAGAAAGACTCCCTTCTAATCTGTTCTAAACCACTTTCCTCCAGAATACATAATCCCTTCAGTTACATGTAATCTACCTTTCAAATCTGGATTTAATACTTATTATGTTATTTCATCTGGATATGCATTTTGAGTGTTAAACTTATGTGTATTGGGATGGGAAATCACAAGGGACAGGAATCAGGAAGTGGCTTACTCTAGTCCTATACTTTTGTGTTTCTGCAAATACGTATTGAATGTCTAGCATGTTCCAGGTACTGCACTAAACACTGAAAATATAATACGACACTAACCAAATTTGACATCTACTGAGAAAGCTCTGCTAAAATTTATGTTTCTTTCTATTGATACTTATGGAGCTTCAACACAGAGCTCTCTGTCATGTTTATTGAAGAAATAATTGGCTGTCATTCATTTTAGACATCAGCTTTACTCATAAAAATGCTCTCGTGGTCAAGGAATCACTTAAAATTTTGAAAGAAAGCAAAATAGCTTTATAAACAGCCATCATCAGGCTTGTCCTTGGAATAAACTTCTGGGAACTGATCCAGCATTGAAATCCAATATGTGCTGCCCATATTAATGTTTTGGAAGTATTTTTAATGAAATTTCACAGTATCTAATTCTTGTAAGGAGGTAGTATAATATGGTAGTTGCATACAGAAGCTTCAAATTCCATCGTTATACTAGCTGTGTCATCCTGACAACTTCAAACATTATCTAAAACTGGACTCTTTCATTTGTAAAATAACATTGCTCCATATGGTTGCTGTATTGACTATGGTGATATATGTGAAGAAATTAGGACAATTTCTAGTGGCTAGCAAAGTGCCTGCCATAGAGTTGGCAGTCAATATATATTTAGCTATATTGAGGTTAACATTTATTTTTCATATTTGTGCAAATATATGGGGTACATGTGAAATTTTGTTACATGTATATGATGCATAGTGATCGAGTCAGGGTATGCAGTGTGTCCATCACTTGACTATAATACATTTTTGTTTAACTGTTGACACCTACTCTACTATCAAACGTTTAGTTTATTCCTTCTATCTAACTGTATGTTTTTACCCTATAACTCACTTCTCTTCATCCTTTCCCTTCCCCCACTTATACTTCCCAGTTTCTATTATCTATCTTTCCACTCTCTGCCTCCATGTAATCAAATGTTTTAGCTCCCACATGTAAGTGAGAACAAGTGATATTGGTCTTTTTGTGCCTGGCTCATTTCACTTAAGTTACAATGACCTCCATTTCCATCCATGTTGCTGCAAATGACATGATTTGATTCTTTTTTATGGCCAAATAGCATTCCATTTTGTATATACATGACATTTTCTGTACCCATTTATCCATCTATGGACACTTAGGTTGATTCCATATGTTTGCTATTGTGAATACTTCTGTGATAAACATGCGAGTGCATGTATCCCTCTGATAAACTGATTTCTTTTCTTTGGGTAGATACCCAGTAGTGGGACTGCTGGATTGAATGGTAATTCTATTTTTAGTTTTTTTTGAGATATTTCCATACCGTTTTCCATAGTGGCTGTACTAGTTTACATTCCCACCAATAGTGTATAAGAATTCTCTTTTCTATGCATCTTTGCCAATATCCATTATTTTTGTGTTTTTAATAGTAGTGATTCTGACTGGGGAAAGCTGATATCTCATTGTGGTTTTTATTTTCATTTCTCTTTAATTAGTGATCTTGATCATTCTTTCATATACCTGTTGGCCATTTGTATGTCTTCTTTTGAGAAATGTCTATTCATGACCTTTGCTCACTTTTTAATGGGATTATTTTTTTTTCCTTTTGAGTTTGAATTCCTCGTATATTCTGGATATTAGTCCTCTGTAGGATGAATAGTTTTCCAATACTTTCTACCACTCACGAGGTTGTCTCTTCACTCTGTTGATTACTTCTTTTTCTGTGCAAAAGCTTTTAGTTTAATTAAGCCCCATTTGTCTATTTTTGTTTTAACCGACTGTTCTTCGAGATCTTAGTCGTAAATTGTTTTCCTAGATGAATGTACAAAAGAGTTATCCCTAGGTTTTCTTCTAGCATTTTTATAGTTTCAGGTTTTATGTTTAAGTCTTTAATCCATTTTCAGTTAATTTTTGTATATGTTGAGTGGTAGGGGTCTGGTTTCATCCTTCTGAATGTGGCTATCAAATTTTCCCAACACCGTTTATTGAGAACATTTCCTTTTCCCAATGTAAATTCTTCTTGTCTTTGTGAAAGATCAGTTGGCTATAAATATGTGTAGCTTTATTTCTGGATTCTCTAGTCTGTTACAATGATCTTTGTATTATTTTTATACCAGTACCATGCTGTTTTGATTGCTGTAGCCTTGTAATGTATTTTGAAGTCAGGTAATGTGATGCCTCCAGCCTTGTTCTTTTTGCTCAGGGTTACTTTGGCTATTTGGACTCTTTTCTGGTTACATATGAATTTTAGAATTGTTTTTCTAATTTTATGAAGAAAAGCATCATTATTTTGATAGGTATAGTACTGAATCTATAGATTATTTTGGGCAATATGGTCATTTTAATGATATTAATTTTTCTGATCCATGATAATTGTATGTTTTTCCATTTGTTTGTGTCATCTTCAATTTCTTTCATGAGTGTTTTGTAGTTTTCCTTGTAAAGATTTTTTATTTCCTTGGTAAAATTTATTACTAGGTATTTTTTTCCTAGCTATTGTAAATGGGATTCCCTTCTTGATTTCTTTATTGGCTAGATCATTATAGACGTATAAAAATAATACTGATTTTTGTATGTTGCCCTCGTATCCTACAACTTTAGTGAATTCATTTACCAAATCTAAGAGTTTTTTGGTGAAGCCTATAGGCTTTCTAGATATAAGATCCTATCTTCAGTAAAGAGATACAATTTGACTTCCTCTTTTCTAATTTGGATACCTTTTCTTTCTTTCTCTAGCCTGATTGCTCTGGCTAGGACTTTCAGTACTGTGTTAAATAGAAGTGATGAATATGTGCGGACATCCTTGTCTTCATCTAGCTCTTAGAGGAAAAGATTTCAACTTTTCCCCATTCAGTATGATATTAGTTGTGGGTTTGTCATATATGGCCTTTATTATTTTGAGATACGTTCTGTCTATGCCTAGTTTGTTGGGAGTTTTTATCATGAAGGAATGTTGAACTTTATCAAATGTTTTTCTGCATCTATTGAGATGATCATAGGAGTTTTGTCCTTCATTCTGTTGGTGTGATGTATTGCATTTATTGATTTGTGTATGTTGAAACATCCTTGCATCCCTGGTATAAATTATACATGATCATGGTGTATTATCTTTTTGATGTGCTATTGGATTTGCTTTTCTAGTATTTTGTTGAGGATTTTGTGTCTATGTTCATCACAGATATTGGCCTGTAGTTTTCCTTTTTTCTTGTGTCCTTGTCTGGTTTTGGCATCAGGTTTGGCGTCAATGTAATCCTGGACTTACAGACTGAGTTAGGAGAATGCCCTCCTCTTAGATTTTTTGGAATAGTTTCAGGAGGATTTGGATTAATTCTTCTTTGTGCATTTGGTACATTTTGGCTGTGAATCCATCTGGTTCTGGGTTTTTCTTTGTTTGGAGACTTTTTAATACCGATTCAATCTCATTACTTGTTATTGTTCTGATCATATTTTCCACATCTTCCTCATTGGTAGATTGTTTGTTTCCAATAGTTGATCCCACTTCTTCTAGGTTTTCCAGTTTGTCAGCATATAGTTATTCATAATAGTCTTTGATAATCTTTTGTATTTTTATAGAATCAGTTATAATGTCAAGGTTTTTATTATTGATTTTGTTTATTTGGGTCTTCTCTCTTCTTGACTGGGTTAGTTAGGAGTTTATCAATTTTGTTTTTCTTTTAGAAGCAGCAGCTTTGTGTCATCAATCTTTTATATTGTCTTTTTAGTCTCTATTTCATATAGTTCTGTTTTGGTCTTTATTATTTCTTTTCCTCTTTTAATTTTGGGTTTGGTTTGCTCTTGCTTTTCTAGTTCCTTGAATGCATTATTAAATTATTAATCTTTCTACTTTTTTGATATAGGCATTTATAGCTATAAAATTCCCTCTTAGCATTCCTTTTTCTGTATCCCAAGTTTTGGTATGTTATGTTTCCATTTTTATTTGTATCAAGAAATTTTTTGATTTACATCTTAACATCTTCCTTGACCCAGTGGTCACTCTGCTACATATTGTTTAATTTCCCTGTATTTGTATAGTTTCCAAAGTTCCTCTTTGTGTTGATTTCTAGTTATTTTCATTGTGGTCTGAGAAGAAATTTGATATGATTTTGATTTATTTAATTTATTGAGACTTGGTTTTGGCCTAACATGTGGTCTATCCTGGAGAATGATCCATGTGCTGATGAAAAGAATGTATATTCTGCAGTTGTTAGAGTGAATGTTCTGTAAATGTTTTTCAGGTCTATTTGGTCCAAAGTTCAATTTAAATCCAGTGTTTATTTTTTATTTTCTGTCTAGATGATCTGTCTAATGCTGACAGTGGGATGTTGAGGTCCTTCAGTATTATTGATTGCAGTCTTTCTATCTCTATTTAGATATACTAATATTTGGTTTATGAATCTGGGTATTACAGTGTTGGGTGTATATATATCTTTAGGATTGCTATATCCTTTTACTGGATTGATCCATTTATTTAATGACCTTTTTTGTCCTTTTTCTTTTTTTTTGACTTAAAGTCTGTTTTATCTGACATAAATATAGATACTCTCCCTCACCTTTTTTTGTTTGTTTCTGTTTGCAAGGGCTATCTTTTTCCACCTCTTTACTTTTAGTCTGTATGTGTCTTTACTGGTGAGGTCAGTGAGGTGAGTTTTGTGTAAGCAGCATATAGTTGGATCATTTATTTTTTATTCATTCAGCCATTCTGTGTTTTTTAAGTGGTGGGTGAATTTATCCATTTACATTCAAGGTTATCATAGATATGTGAGGCTTTGTCCCTGTCATATTGTTGATTGTTTCTTTGTTGTTTTATATATTTTTTGTTCCTTTCTTTTACTGTTTTTCATTGTGGTTTTGGAATTTCTATAGACAATCTGAGTCTTTTTTCTTCTTCTTTGTGTGATTACTTTACTTGTGAGTTTTATACTTTCATGTGTTTTCATGATGGTAAATGTCTTCCTTTTGCTTCTAGGTTTAGGACTCTCTTGAGCATTTCTTGTAGGGCCATAGTGGTAATGAATTTCCTCACCATTTTGTTGTCTCTGAAAAACTTTATTTCTCCTTTATTTATGAAGGATAATTATGCTGGGTGTAGTACACTTGGGTGGCAGTTTTTGTCCTTCAGCACTTTAAATACATAATTCCATTCTCTTCTGGCTTGTAAGGTTTCTGTGAGAAATCTGCTGGAAGTCTTTATAGGTGACTAGATGCTTTGCTTTTGCTCTTTTTAGGATTTGCTATTTATCTTTTACTTCAGAGAGTTTGGTATAATGTGCCATGGAGAAGACCTTTTTGCACTGTACCTGCCTGAGACTCACTGAGCCTCTTGTATCTTGATGTATAAATCTCTTGCTAGACTTGGGAAGTTTTCATCTATTATTTCACTAAATAGATTTTCTAATCCTTTCATTTTCTGTTTGTCTTCAGGGATACTGATAATTTGAAAATTAAGTCACTTTATGTTGTTCCAAGTGTCATGAATGCTTTTTCATTCTTTTTTCTTTATTTTTTTCTGACAGATTATTTCAAAAGACCTGTCTTCCACATTCGATGTTCTTCTTTTTGATTGACCTAGTCTATTGTTAAAGCTTTTGAATGTATTTTGTTTCATTCGATGAATTCTTTAGTTCCAGAATTTCTGATTGTTTCTTTTTAAAAATATCTATCTCTGTGATAAATTTCTCATTCATATCCTGAATTGTTTTTCTGCTTTCTCTGTATTGTTTTCAGAATTCTCTTGTATCTCACTGAATTTCTTTAAAATTAATATTTTGAATTCTTCATCCAGGATTTCGTGAATTTCTTTTTGGTTGCTGGAGAATTGTCACGTTCCTTTGATGGTGTCATATTTCCTTGCTTTTTCATGTTTCCTGTGTCCATGCATTGATGTCTGGGCATCTGATATAAAAGTCACTTCTTGCAACTTTTTGAAATTGGCTTTATAGGGGAGGACTTTTTCCTTAAGATTGTATATGTTGTTGGTTTGGTTAGTCACTTTGGCTTTGAATATGTTGTTGGTTTGGTTAGTCACTTTGGCTTTGATTTTGGATGCCTGCAGTAGTATGAGCTCTGTGTGATTTCCTCAGCTATAAACAGCATCAGTGGTACCTGTGATTTCTTTGTTGGCTTAGATTGGGCTTATTGGTGGAGGCTGTGGTAAAGTTTTTCTGGAGACGAGGATGCCAGGTGGACCATTCTGTGGGCCCTAGTGTTGGTAATGGTAGGCTGAGCATGCCTGTTCCTATACTCCAGAGCAGTTTATGCTGTCACCAGTGTTGGTGGGGCCAGGAGGGCTGATTCCTGGGCCTCCACCTAGCTTGCTTATTCTATGTGGTCAGATTCTATGTCCCCTGGGCAGCTGTTGTAATGTGCACAATGGCAGCAGTAGTGATGAATCAACCCAACTGGTTGATTCAATCAACTGGAACCCAACTGGTCCATGCTGGTTTTGGCAATAGCTGTGACAGATTGGACAGGTCAGTCCCTTGGCCTGCTGGTGGTCCATGCATGTAGGTGACAGCTATGGTGGTATTAAAAGGTTTGGTTGGTAAGGCAGACCATGGCAGGAGTGATCAGGTATCAACTGTGGTGGACTGAGCCATGCATTCGTTATTGCCTGTCTTTTTGATAAAAGCCATTTTAACAGGGGTGAGATGATATCCCATTGTAGTTTTGATCTGCATTTCTCTCACAGCTAATTATGTTGAGCATTTTTCATGTCTCTGGCCATCTGTATGTCTTCTTTTGAGAAATGTCTATTCAGATCTTTTGCCCATTTTTTAATCAGATCATTTGATTTTTTCCTGTTAAGTTGTTTGAGCTCTTTTTTTGTTCTAGTGATTAATCCCTTGCCAGATGGGTAGCTTGCAAATATTTTCTCCAATTTTGTGGGTTTTCTCATCATTTTGTTGATGTTTTTCTTTGCTGTGCAGAAGCTTTTTAGCTTAATGTGATCTCTGGTCAGTTTTGGTTAATTGAATTATCTTGTCATTTTTGTTTCAAATTTTCCTTGTTCTTTGAATGTCTAATAATTTCTGTAGAGATGAGGGATCTCACATTGTTGCCTGGGCTAGTCTTGAACTACTGGCCTGAAGGGATCCTCCTGCCTTGGCCTTGCAAGCCTAGCAGGCCTGAGCTGGCACACCCTACCCTGTCTAATAATTTTTTATTGGACACCAGACATTGGCAGTTTTACCCTGTGGAATACTTAACATTTTTACATTGCTACAATTATCCTCAAGCTTTGTTCTAGAAGGCAGTTGAATTACTTGGGCACAGTTTCATCTTTTTATGTCTTGCTTTTAAGTTTTTTTGGGTGGGACCAGGGCAGTGCTCAATCTGGTTATTTCTCACCATGGAGGCAAGAACTTTTAGGGAGTCTCATGAAAAAGGCACTATTCCCTGAGGTTTTCGAGCACCATGTTTAGTCCTGTAATCTCTAATTCTTTGGAGTGCTTCTTTCTTCAGGCTCAGGAGGTTTCACATACAAATACTGATTAGCACTATCCTGAAAACTTAGTGGACTTTTACAGATCTTTGGAGTTCTCCCTCTGGGCAACTCTCTCCTCTCTGCTAATCTGCCTGCAAACACCATGCACCTTGGTCTCCTTGGAGTCTCTTCTCTGCTCCCCTACCCAGGGTTATGCTGAGCCCTGATTGGGTTCCCTCTCAGGGCAAAATGTCCTGGAAACTCTTTCAAGACAGTAAACTGACAGAATCATAGAGCTCCCTTTATTTGTTACCCATCTCTCAGGTATTATTACTTTTCATTTCCCAATCTCTAGTATCTTATAAACCATTATTTCAGGTGGGAAGGTATTGATATATTCAGTTCCTCCATCTTGGTTATAGTGGAACGATAACATTACTATGTGTGTATAAATGTTTGTAAATTATATAAATTTATATATACATTAGAATTTTTATATAAATTATATAAATCAACATATAATATAAATTTTGTATTTATATATAAATTATTTAAATTAAACATGTGTATAATTTAAGCTCTAATAGCTACTAGTCTATGTTCTTCCTAGAATTTCATTCTTGATTTATGGATACAAAATCTTTTGTCTTTATAGTCTCTCTGATAATTTTAATTGATTTTTTTTGGCTTTCTATAAGATTTTTTTTTTCTTTCCTCTCTCCCCCCTCTCCATTTTTTAGTTTACTGCATTGCTTTTGTTGCCTGCTGGTTCTTTTTAAGTATGTATGTTTTTCCCTCTGTCTTTCACTTTGCAAGCTTTCTTAAATATCCATGGATCCCTTGCTGAACCTGAGGCTCTAAAAAGCCACTGAGACTGTCTGTGGGCTGGGTCTCATTTCGAATATGCTTCATTGTAGGGTGATCAGACAGTAGAGGAGATTTTTTTCAATTTTCTGACCAACATGGTGGTGGAAGTGGCAAATACAAAGGGGTGCTGGCATTCTGTGGGAAGAAAAGACTGAGACTATCATTTTTATTAGGTAGTGTGGCATTTAACCTCACTTAGTTCATCCCTGTGCCTCATCTTATCCCTGTGCAGCAAGAGAGGGACCTGTTGGATCAACCTCTCTGTAGTCTGAGCATCCACCTGTTGGTAGGTCTAGATGCCACCCAGCTTTCCATGGTGAATGATGCATCAATATGCTGAGCCTCTTAGTAAAGAGTTTTGCTCTGTGTCACCTTATTTCTGTGTCCCAAAAGTTTATTCAAGTCTCTCAATTAACACTATCTAATCATATTCTCCTTGACCTCATAGATTAATTTGTCTTCTTTCATTCTTATTTTAGTGGGGTTTTGGGGATAGATGGACAAGTGATAAATGTTTGTGATAAATCTACTGTTATCAAGTGGATGATGTGACATCTTTGTAGCAATGACAATTTTGAATAAGTACCTGTTGCATATTCAGAGACGTTCCTGCATTAGGTGTGTGAATCCACCTTTACCCCTAAATTTTATCCTATTTACCTTCATATTTATGTAACAACATTTTATACTTGGTTACTAGAAGCCAAGAAAGGCCAAATTAGTTTAATTTTAGGGCTGATTTAACCACATTGGAGGTCAGTGCTTATAGCTTGGATAATGAATAGTTGTTGGAAATGGGAGGTACATGGTTCTTAATGAGTATTTGCTAAGAGTTCCAAGGTCTTGGGGAAAAAAAAAGGCCTGTGGAAGCTTGTGCAAGAGTTCTATATTTTCAGGAGTTTGGGAAATGTTAGATTTATTTTTCATTTCAAATATCTGATGACATTTTATTGTTCCAGGCTTTGTCCGCTACCATAACAGAACAAAAGAAAACTGCATGTAGAAAAGACCTATTCTTTATTGTAATATTTGTAATAAAACACAATGCCATTCAACATAGAAATGTGACTTAACTGCCTTTTGTAATATTGTTGATGGTGTAATTGTAATGATTTAGTAGTTGAACTGTTGTTTTTTCTGCTTCTCCCTTATGAATGCCAGGCAAAAAGAGTAGAGAACATTTGCAATATACTTACTGTGAAGGAGAAGCAAAATGATAGTAATTAGGCTTCTGGTGTCAGCTGCCAACCTTCATGCTTGTTGCCCTGAGGATTTAGATGTTAATATTTCTGAAAATATTGTTTCAACTACTTTGAGCATGTCCTAAATAGAAGAGTGGGAAACCCCTTACAAACCTGTCAGTCAAGTTTAATCTTTAGTCCTTTCACACTCCAGTTTCTTTTTGTAAAAATCCTCTATTTCTTTAAATCGTTACCTTCACTCAATTAGTTGTATTCTGCTTCTGCCTGTAGGTGGTAAATCCTGTTTCAGATTTTTAAAAATATCTTTGTGGGATATTTCTCTCCTTCCACTTACCTCTGTCAGAATAGCTGCAAGGTTGCCAGTGCTTTGGACTTGCTCAGTGCCTTCATTCATGGATTCAGGGGAGTTAATGGAGATGTACATTACTCTTGCCATTTACTATTTTTCCTCCTTTGTTTAGGAGTTTTTAATATGAGAAGAGTCATTACATTGGACTCCAGTCTAATGGTACCTTCTCTCCCTGATGCCTGTGACATAAATTCCTCTTAGACCATGGGATGGTCTTTGATGAGTCAAATTGCAGGCTCATAATTGTTCTCATGATAGTGCACCAGGAACCCACAATCAATCATTACAAACCATTTTGTCATTTTTGCTTTGAAACAAACTAATAATATTAATAAAAACAGTGTGTGCCTGATGTATGTAATTAAATAGTCAGCTTGGAGTTTTGTGTGTATTATCTTTAACTCTCACAATAGCTGTAGAAGGTAGCTTATACTTTTCCATCCTTCAGTTATGGAAACTGAAGCTCCAAAAGTTTAAGTAACTTCTGTAAGCTCAGAATGTTCTTTATGGACTCTAAAACAGCTTTATGTGACCCTGAAAATCCCTCTCGTTCCACTGAGCAGGCCAATTTATCTTAAAGGAATGATCAATGGCAAGCAGAGGCTGCAGAATTTTGAGCAGATGGCTTTGTGGCAATTATGAAATCATGCTGGCTAGGGCTGACCCCAACCAGAGGAATTTCACCACTGATTCTAGATGCATGAACACACTGTGCTCCTGGTGTATGCCTCGAGTTATCAGTTCGTCCTCTAAATTAGTTCGATCTGTGGAGGAAGGAAAGACCTTTCTGTGAATTCTAGTATAAAAGTGTACTGTTTTTTCAAATATTAATTAAACAAATATTAGTGTATTGTTATTTCATATTTTGTTAGTTGCTGTATTTCTGAATTAACTTGCATAAATTTGCTTGTTAGTCTCTCTCATGAGAGAAGGTGTCATGTGCATTCTCTCTATAATTTTATCCTCAGCATCGACAGGACCTCACACAGGGTAGATGTTTAGGAGATATTTCTTAAATGACTGGCTAAATGCACAATCTGGAATCTTCCCCTGATACTTTTATAGCTGAATTGGTGGGACTCAGATATACATGTGTTCATCGAGAACAAACTATGTAACTTGTCCTAGAGTGAGTGATTAGATCTATTAAATGTATTTATCAAGAAAGTGGAAAAGCTCGGTGGATTAAATTTAAACTTGTGAATATCCTAGAGTTATTTTTGAGTTCTTTCTTTATCCAGGTCAGTAAGGTGAAACCCATGGAGATTAAATACCATCCCATCCAATAAATCACTCTGGTAGTTAATGGCAGAACACAAATTCATCACATAATTAATGTGCAAATCTTAATTGATGTCCATTTTTAGGGTCTGTATTAGTCAGGGTTCTGTTTAGGGTTGTCATAAAAAATACTGCAGACTGGGTATCTTTGAAAACAAAAATCTATTTCTTACAGTTCTGAAGTTTAAAAGTCCAGGAAGGTATTGGCAGGTTTGGTTTATTTGGAGGCCTCTTTCCCTGACTTTCAGACACCCATTTTCTTGTGTCCTCACATGGCCTTTTCTCTGTGCATGTGCCTCCCTTAGCGCCTCTTTCTCTTCTTATCAAGACACTAGTCATTGGATTAGGGCCCCACCTATTGATCTTATTTAACATTAATTACCTCTTTAAAGGCTCTGTCTCTGAATACAGTCACATTGAGAGTTAAGCTTCAACATATGAAGTTTTGGGAGAAAAAAATTCAGTCATTAATAGGGTCCAAGTCTTAGCATTGTGAGGACATATCCTTGGGGTCTTTACATATTGCTGAGGCAACTTGCACTGTTTCCTAAAGAAATTCTCTTTTTTTAAGCCTACTGTCAGCTTTAGCTGTAACTGATAACTTGTTTATTTTGTTCATGTTACCTATAAGTTGCAAAAAGAGAGAGTTGAAACCAGTTGGCCTAATTCACTTCTTCAAAAAAGTGTAAACCAAAGACCTCTGAGAAAACAAGAAATTGTCTTTTCAAAGTTTCTCAAAATTCACCTGCCTACTTTTGGCTCATTCAGCCATGGCCAGGACAATCCTTATGGGATTGCCTTTATAGTAAGCATGAGGGTATATTATTTTGTAATATTACTTATAAAAGAGGTGGGCTGGTAGAAACTGTAATTAGCATCTGTGTTACAGGTATTTTAACCATATCCTTTTGCAGTTTCAACATCACAGTAGATGCCGCTGACTTAATTCATGTTCATATAACGCAGGACCCTCAGTGCTGTCCAAATCCAATAAGCTAAGGAGAAAAGATCGTAATGTAATTTCTTGTTCTATACAGAATGGGTCTGTTGACAAACTTAGCCCATCTTTACGTGTTTGACCTGTGTTTGCTTTGAGAATTGTCTAGAAGCACAGAGGTCAGACTACTCCTTGGGTTTGATAACCATACTGGTTCAGCAGTGTACCCTTTGACAGTATTTTCAGAAATTTCTGTAGTAATTCTAAGATATCATTTCCATTAGTCCAAAAAAGCCCATCTCTCTGCATCTTCCCTATGCATGCCTGCAAGGCTATGCCCCATGTTTCTAAAAGATAGCATAGTCTTTATATTGATTCTCTCTCCAGATGAAATACTGAGTATGGAAGTATTAAATTTCACCTGAGTGGGCAACAAATCCTGGTGACAAAGAACTCTTGTCCAAAAGTGCTGAGAGAGCTCTTTCTGCTTCATCACTGTGACTACAAATACATAATGAGAGCTGGCTTTGCTGGATTTATAGAGTAAGCTTGAAGAATAACTTGAAGAATTCATGAGCTGTAACTTGCCTACAGTAATTAGAATTTAGGTCTACCGTTAGTTTCTGAATGGTCTCTGTATCAAAGTTTGTGTCAACAACCTCAGTATGAATGAACCTAATTTAAAAAATATAATCATCCATTTCCTGAAAATAATAGAATTGGTGAAATTGGATTTTCTTTATTCTTACCTAATTTTGTATGAAATAATAGTACATTTGGCCAGTGCCACATGTGTAAGGAAAGGAAGGAAAGACCATTGGAAGATGGAAAGAGGAGAAGGAAGGTGTGAGGTGGAAGGAGGGAGGGAGAGAGATAGAAAGAGATGGGGCAGGGGAAAGGTAATTGATTTTTTAACAAACCCTTACATCTATTTATGTGTGTCCATGTGTATGTATATAAATATATATGCATATATAAATGCATGCATTCATTTGTGTGTATAAATCTTTAGGCTTAGAAAAATAACTAAAAGAAAATAAACTAATGTGATAAAAGTTGCAATTTCTAGGATTCATGTTACCCTTTACATTTTTTTGTTTTTTTCCCGAATAATCTATAATAAATATCTACTGCTTTTATTTCCATTTAACAGCATATTTGAACACATAATATTTATATAAATGTTCAAAGTGAACTGACTAATCTAAAATTTCAACTATTCACTCTGCTTTATGGTTCAAAAAGACATAAAGACTTACGATCCTGGATAGGCAATTTTATTCCCCCTTAAATTTACAGGGCCCCTATTCATAGGAATAAATAGGGCCTGATTTATTTTTTCATTCCAGATCAGATAAGTTTGCCTCTAAAGCCATAGAAATCTTTTCAGATGGTGTAAGTCTTTCTCTCTATCTCTCTCCCTCTCTCTGTTCGTGTGTGTATGTGTGTTCGAAGTGTGGAGGTGAATAGTGAGAATAAAAATGGCATTTAAAAAAAAGCACAAGAAACTGAATTCCTGAAATCCTTATCAGATTTCAGAAGGGCAGCTACAAAAACTTTCAAAAATTGATGCTATCTGGAAATGTTTGAATGTCAAAAAAACTATACCATTTCTCTTTGGTATTTCTGATTTTCAGTTTTCTTCTCTTTCTCCTCCTTCCCCTCCTCATCCCCCTACCAATTCTTCTCTGCTATCTCCATCAACCCTTCTCCATTTTGAATTTTTTTGTTTCAATTTGAGAGCTCTGAGGCTAATGGTTATAATATAAGGCTGATTTTAAAACAAATTTTTCTAATTTTTAAAATAGGAAACAATTCTATCAATTATCAAGTTTTTGCTTTTTTCTTCTTTGCCCTTGTTCTAATGCCTTTGATTATTTCTGATCCAATACTCCAATCTGCACTCTTTTTTTTCTAACAGGGTCTGGTTTTGTTTGTTAACAATCTCAACAAATTAAGTACTCAACCGAATTAATCTCTTTCTCCAACTTGATCATTTTCTCTGTTCTATCCCTATATAAAGAAAGCGTCTTCCGTTTTTTTCCTCAAACAATATTGAGTTCTGTCTTATTTACTGTTATTTTCTAAGTTGGAATTCTTTCAGTTTTGTGTAACACTGACTCATCATGTAGAAGTTATCTTTGATATTCAAAGATTTTCAGTTTGTGAACATCGATAGTTCCCTCTCCTGTACCCTGCTGATTGTACAAAAAGGAAAAGAAATCAAGCAGGTTAAGATTCTTGCCTCTTTCTCTATATAGTCAGACTACTCTTTTGATGGATGAAATTTAAATTGCCCTATTTAGAACAGCATATGAACCAGGAATGACTGAAAACCTTAAAAACAGATAGGTCCTTTTCTGTCCTCTTCATGATGAAAAGTCAGACTTGGATAAACGAACGTAAAGGAATGTTCTTTTTATAGAAGAGGTTACTGCACATTTATAAAGCATCTGCTAATCCCTAAATAATGGCACTTTTTACACTACTTCAGTTACTTTTTTTAATTGAACAGATACTTAGTGATCTAGTATGTTACATCGGACACTAACCTAAGAACAGGAGTAAACAAAACAGACAAAAATTCTGATTTGCAGGGAGTTAATGTTGGTGGTAGAGAGAGAAAATATAAGTAAAGAAAATGTGTAACATATTAAACAAATGGTGATTGGTGCCAAAGAGATAACATTAAAGAAGGAAAAGAGACATAAAGTGGCAAGAGTGAAATTTTAGGTAAATTGGCCAGTTCACTTTGAACATTTGTATTCATATTATAAGCATCATATTTTAATATACATTGTTTTATGGAAATAAAAGCAATGCATGTTTATTATAGACTATTTAAAATGAATCATAAATTGATTTTCACTACCTAGAAATTACAACTTTTATCACATTGGTTTATTTCCTTCTAGTTATTATTCTAAGTCTAGAGATTTGTACCTATGAATGCATGCATTTACATACATATATATTTATATACATATACATATATACAGACAGACACACACATAGATGTAAAGGTTTGTTAAAAAAAAAACACTTCTCTTCGCTATTGGTGATTATATGTAGAGTATATCAGGTAAGAATTTGGATTCTGGGACTAAATTATTCTGGTTCAAATCCAAATTCTGGTACTACCAAATTTCATGATCTTGGACAAGTTACAGACATGCGTTTCAGTTTAATCGAATCTGTAAAATGAGATATAATGGCACTTGGTTCAGAGTGCCATGAGAATTAAAATGTCTTACGTACACATGAAGACAACAAACACATACGCGCACCCACAGTGTTTAGAATGGCATATATCACATAGTACTTGCTGTATTAGCATTAGTTATTAATATAAGGTTATATAAAATTATTGATGAAAAGTTTGGCAAAAGTGTTTATGCAGATAAAAACATGGATGAATGTGCATTCTACTTTAACAAATCTTAATTAAGGAGGAATCACAAACAGATTTTGAAAGAAATCTTGCGATTGGTTATGGATCCTGATGTGTACCTGTTATTTTTATAGGGATTTGTGGACTGAAGAGCTAGCAGTAACTTTGTACTTTATTTAACTACAAATAGTTAATATATTGTAGTAGAGAATTTTCAGTTGGGTTGTTGGGGAACTGTTGTTATTTAATCAAACTGTGGTAATTGAAATTTGTCCTTATTGGAGCTATGCAAAGCAAGGATTATCTGTATCATCACTGAAAGAATGGACTAAAGGAAGTATGTTCTGTAAAGGGATGCAAAGAAACTAGTTCATCTTGGCTGTGGATCAGTGAAGAGGAGAACAAAAAGGCTACTATAAAAAATCATAAACCCACTCCAGAAAGTCTCAGTTGAAAAATGAGACTAGCCCTTGGTCAGTATTTCCCTTGTGCACCTGGAAGAAAAAATATCCTGGAGGAAAACACGCTCAATATAGGGCCTTGTGGAATTTCCATAAATAAAATCATTTGAATATAAGTTCCACATTTACCCAAATTACAATATATACAATGTATGCAACAAACTAAATGAGCATGAATTGGCAAAATGAAAAGATGCCCAAAGACTTCATATATTAAATTAACAAATATAGATTATTATAATGTTATTTATGTATGCAGAAATAAAATAAGTATTTGAAAATAAATAAAGAGAGAAAATAAATAAAAAGAACAAGCAAATTTGAAAAGGGACCACACGAGCTTCTATCAATATAAACGTGTAATCATTGGTATAAAAAACTCACTGTTAAACTACAAAATTGCCATAGATGAAGAGAACTAATGAATTGTAATATAAATCTGAGGAAAAATGAAAAATATATCATGGAGAACAATGGGTTAGAAACTATTAAGAATAGACTAAGATAAAGAGGATATAATGAGAAATTTTAACATGTCTGATTGGAAATATGAAAAAAAAAATGAGAAGAGAATGGAGACAATGGTGGAAGCTTCCTGAATTATTGTAAGGCATGAACCTTCAGTTTCAGAAAGTCCAATGAATACCAACCACAGAAATGAAAACAAATACACATCTAGATTCATTGTAGTAAAACTGCAGAATGAGAAAAAAGAAAAACTTTGAAAAGAATCCAGAAAGAGAAATGATTGCCTATAAATAAACAGTAATTAAACAGAAAGCTGACTTCTCAAGAGTAACAATGGAAGACAGCAGACAGTGGTACAATATGTTCAAATTGTAGAGAGGAAATCACTGTCAGTGCAGAATTGTATACTCATGGAAAAAAACATCTTTCAAGAACAAATGTGAAATAAAGACATTTGCAGAGAATCAAAATCTGAGTTTTTCAAGTGCCAAGAAATACACACTAGAGGACATTCAATATAATTCAATCAGAAAGAAGATACTTGGACTGAAGGCCTGAAATGCAAAATAGAATGTGGAATAAGAAAATGAAACATATGGATAAATATAAATGAACAATACTAATTTATATTTTGGGCTCATAAAAATATGAATCTATTGGGCAATAATATTATAAAACATGATTAAAATTGATGTTTTAGGGGCCTCATGGTGTTCAGGAGGTGAGTAAAGCTACTGGTTAATTTTAGACTCTAATGAGGTAGACATTTCATACATATACAAAAATTTACCAGTTACCACTAAAATGCTAGAGTGAGTAATTTCCCAAACAGTGAATGTGGAAAAAACACTTCTAAAAATTAACAAATAAAAGGAGAAACATAACAATGAAAAAGAAAATAAAAGAGCACAAAATAGTAAATATGGTGGTAGAAATAAACCCAAATATATGAACAATGCACTGTTGTTATCTCTGAGGAGCCTGAGTTTTCAAAAAAAAAAAAAATTTTAAATATATTAAAAGAGTGGCATATTGAGGAAAAAAAAATTGCCTGGACTACTAATACAGGCTAATAATATAGAGTACGTAGTTTAGGATGACAGTCAAATGTGTCTGCTACCTGTACCTGGAAGGACACAGACAAATCAAATCACAAGCAACTCAGGACCAAGATAAGACTCCCCCATTCTCTGTCATGCAGTATTAGAGTGTAAATTGCTTGACAAATTTTGTATTATTCTAAACCTTTGGGACATCTGCTGAAACTCTTGAGATTTAAAAAAAAATGTCTCATTTGATATACTTTGTATAAAACAAAAACCAAAAACATAATCCCTCCTGGTAAGAAGAAATACTGATAAGCAATGAAGAGAAGGAAAACTATTATGAAAGAGTGTGACTAGGAGGCTACTGAATGTCCGCAGAGAAAGCATCCCTGAGGAAGTAGCATGTTAGCAGATAACCAAATTACACTTAGGAGCTATCCCTGGAAAGACTGACTACAAAGCTCCTAAGGCAATTGTGAATTGTGCTGCGATAAACATTCTGGTGCAGGTGTCTTGTTGATATGATGACTTCTTTTTCTTTGGGCAGATACCCAGTAGTGGGATTTCTGGATTGAATGGCTAGGTCTACTTTTAGTTCTTTGAGGAATCTCCATACTGTTTTCCACAGAGGTTGTGCTAATTTACAGTCCCACCAACAGTGTATAAGGATTCCTTCTTCACCATATCCACTCCAACATCTATTAGTTTTTAATAATGGCCATTCTGATAGGGGTAAGGTGAAAGACACACTAAAAGCCCTGACTTCAGCATTATACAGTTCATCTATGTGATAAACACACTTGTACCCTCTTAATATTTTTAAATAATAAAAACAAGAAGATCCTAAGGCAGGATGAAATTAGTATGTTTTCAGAATGAGAGCAGGTAGGCCATGTGGAACCTTAGAAACCTGGTTTAAAGTTTGGATTGTTTTTCTGACTTTGATAGAAAACATTAGATTGTTTTAAGCAGTAAAGGGGTATGATCTAATTTCCATTTGTAAGTCACTCAGCCTGCTCTGTGGAGGATGGGTGTCGGGTACTAATAGTAAAAGTACAAGAAGAAAGTCTGGTTAGCGGGCATCGTACTGATCTAGGTGGGAGACGAGTGTGCTTATGTAATGTTGGGATAAGAAGAATGGTGAAAATAGATTTGGCATTTGTTGGGAGTAGAGTTGAAAGGACTAGGGGATTAATTGGTTTTAGGAGTGAGGGAAAAGAAGGAAATAAAGGAAAACTGGGGATTGTGCATTGAGCATTTGGATGAATTAGAGGATTATAGTACTTTACAAGTTTTTCAGTTAATCCTGTTTAAGTCCCACCCCATGTAGCCCATTCAGAAGTTCTCAGTGTCTACAATTTCTGAGTTGTTTTGGGTTCTGTGTGCTGATAGGTATCATTCTTTTGGCTTCTCTAGGCCTCCTCAGCTTTTCACTGATCTCATTTTTAGTCAGGTACCAGTTGCCTATCTGCCTTTTTCAGATTCAGGAAATTTCCTATGTTTGCCAGTTTTAAGGGGATTAGTAATAAGAAAACATGAATCAGTGCACATATATTGGTTCATTTTGGCTGCTATAACAAAATCCTTTAGACTGGGTAGTTTATAAACAGCAGAAATTTATTTCTTATAGTTTTGAAAGTGGAGAAGTCTGAGGCCCCAGCAGATTAGGCATCAGGTGAGGGTTCATTCCTCATGGATGATGCCTTCTGTGTGTTCTCACATGCTGGAAGGGACAAATAGGCTTCCTCAAACTTTGTTTACGTGGGCACTAATCCCATGCATGAGAGTGGAGCCAAATTCACCTGCCAAAGACCCCACTTCTTAATACCATTGCCTTAGTGGGGGATAGGTTTCAACAAATGAATTTTTGGGGGGACACAAGCATTCAGGTTATAGCTGCACATATTTAATCAGAAGCCACATTTTTTCATTCTTTGTTCCTCCTAAGTCAGGCTGAATGCAGATGACCTGATTAGCATCATCGTCTTCTCTAAATGTCGTTTTCTTTAAATGCAACCCGAGATTATTGTGAAAACTAAAATCTAAAATCTGAGAGTTCAGAATATGGTAGTCGAAACTCATAGAATAGGGTAAACTATTATGTAAATTGCTGTCATCTCCTAAAACAGTCAACTCACTACCCTAATTTGAGTTCAATTATCAGGAGCTTTTTAGCATGTGGCTATGGAAGGTCCATAAGATACCACACAATAATAACAGTGTTCGGTTTTTTTCTAGAATGTTCTCCCAGAGCTAACATAGTTGACTACCTCTCATTATTTAGGCCTCAGTTCAATATCATTACCTTCAGTAGGCTTTTTCTTACTGTGACCACCCTTCATAAACAACATTCTCGTTATTTCAAATCCCATTCCATTATCATATTTTGTTTTTTTTTATGCCATCTGGAATTATTTCTGTAGTTATTACTTTTGTAGTAACTATCTCATCCCACTTGGATGTAAATACCAAGGAATCATATCTGCCTTGTTCATTAGTACATAGTATAATATCTAATGAATAATAGGGGAATGATAACTGTTGGCTGAAAGAGTGATTTCATTGGTTGTCATATGCAGCTGGTAAATCCTCATTCCTGCCACGTCTCTACCCTAACCCACGTTCTTGTGTGTCTGATGTAAAATATTGCCCACAATGTCTAGTGGGAAATATTTTAGAATGACTAGTCCAGAGCTTTCCTCATCAGGGGACTGTGGGCAGGACAGTTTCCTACAGTCATTGTCAGCTGTGACTTACAACTTAACAGATAACGTCTCAGTTGAGTGAAGAATAGGTATGTTATTTTAGAAATAAATATAAATAGATTTATGTCTAAATATTTTTTTTCTTGGAAAAATACCCTTGATTGCAAGAAAAACCATGACTATATTCTTGTTTCCCAAACTGTATTTTGAAGAGATTATTCTGCAGGTTTTTTTTTGTTATTAAATACATTCACTCTCCATTTTCATAATCCCTAAATTCTTGCAAATCTTGGCTTAATAATTGAGTTATATATCTATATCTACTTATCTATAGATAGATATATTTAATTTGTGCAAAGAACTTTCTGGGCTTACCAATTTCATCAGAAGTGAAATAGGTTGCTTAAGCAATGGTAAAAGCAGAAAACATGTCAGTCAGGTTAGTACTTGGAATTAGAAGTTCCAAGACAATAATTTGGACTTTACTGCTATTACTATAATAACAATGGTATTCAAAGAATAATATACAACCTTATAGTTTTCAAGGCAATGGTAGCTTCAGAATTGGAGGACAGCCTGACACCCTCACTCTCCAGTTAGCTGGCGTTTCTGGAGACTAACATGTAATTGGCAAGAACATCCTCTAACACATTACACTTGGCTTATCTCTCTTATTTCTCTTCCCTCATCTGCCCACTGTGATAATACCTCAGATAAAAAAGTTATAGAATTTATACCTCAAGATAATTTGGTAAAAATGAATCTTATTTTTTAAAGTTAGGTACCTAAAAAGTAACAGTTATAGAAAAGCAGGCCGTTGTCCCCAAATGCTCCTCTACTGTGAAGTTAGTCATCATGTCTCAGAAATTACATAAATATTCTCTCAAAGCCCACTTGTATCTGGTAGCAAGCTTATGACAGTTATGAACCTAGCTTTGAAAACTCTAGTGTCTTCCTCCTTTAGGATGCTCCAAGGTTATACAAAAATCACACTGCTTATATAATTAGAAGTATGTGTTACTCAAGCTGGGAGAGTGCCTTCTTTAGTTGTAAAAACACTGGCGTTAATTAGAGAGATGTCAAAGAATTGCAGCCCTTGAGCATAACTATTTTTGAGTCATCATAGTTTTTCTACAGTGACAAATCCTTGTAGGGAAATTGCATTTATTCTAATCTGTGATGTCTCTGGCTCTCAGTGAACATATATCTCACTTGAGATATTTATAAATGTCCTTATCACTGTAATGTTCAGTCCTGAATAGAAAAGAGGTAATCACTCACAGTTATGTTGCAGCACTGTTAGGTAAAGTTAAATCTGTATCTGTATTTTCCAAAGTGTGGTCCTAGGAATCCTATTAAATATTCAAAGAAAAAAAGGTTGGTGATCAAATGAGGTAGGAATTTGTTTCTTAATAATATTTACCATCCCCTAATCACCTCTGAGATGGATATTAATAATATAAATTAGCACAGTAACCATTCAGATTAATTTTTTGAATTACTCATATCCAAAGTTTTATGAATGCTTGTTGCTTTTTCATCTTTTTGATTCTGTATTTTATTTTTTAAAACATTTATTCTTAGTCGTTTTATGTTCTGTGTGTTATTATTCCAGTATCTGGAGTCCTTGAGGATCCCAACCTATGGGTTTGTCCCCCTGATTCTCATCAGTAGAGGTTTATTTCCCTGCATCTTTGGGTGATCTTTATCATGCACTTATATTTGATAGATTTAATCTGTGGGAATGCTGAGTGCTTATATCAAAGATGCTTTTCTCCAGAGACAATCTGCATTTTCTTTTGTCAAGAGCCATGGACAATGTATCTGGGCCCACTCCCACTCCCACCCCCACCCCCCTGCCCCTGTTTTAATTGTCCAAGGTCAGCTCCTTACTTTGGAGTGTGCCAGAGATCTAGTCTCCTGGGTAAGACAGGCTTTGATGTGCTGACAACTCACTATCTCTGTTCTAGTGCCAGGTCATGGTTGTTTATTTTGTTTTTCTTTAGTTTATTTTATTGTGCTATATTTAAATATTTGGGCCCTTAGAAATTTCCATTACTTCCTACAAACCCAGAAATACATTAATATATGTTTTAACAGAATCTAGTAGTACTTTATCAGAAGAGTCCTTTAAAATGTCTAGTCTTTCATCATGAAAATAAAAGGAAGGAATATTTTATATTTAGTATTTTGTTATTCTTCCTAAAGTGACTGTGAGTCCTTTACGGATAATAACAATGTTGTTATATGCTTGCTTAGCTTTAAGTCAGAGTTTCACACAAAATAGTTGGTTGTCAAATGGACAATAAATCAATTAATGAAAGTCTATTTGAAATATTTTCTCTTTATAATAACCCTTAAAAATCTAATAATAGCTAAAATTTTCTAAGCATTTAAATATGACAGGCAA
>RJWJ010024191.1:0-25067 GCA_004363605.1 Indri indri
GGCGAGGAGCGCGTGAGCGAGCCCTGGAGAGAGCTGCCCGGTTCTGCTCCCCGGCCCCAAACCCGAAAGTGCGCTGAAGGTACCAAGGACGGTGATCCTGCCCACTTCAAATGTCGCTCCCAAATATTCGCCCCATGTGTGTTTGCATTTGGTGAATGTGAATGTGTGTGTCAGTCCCCCTGCAGGCTCCACCGGCTTCTTCATCGCTGCAGTCTCAGCTCCCAGTGCAGGGTCTGGCACGGCATATTAGGTAACAAATGTTTGATGAATCCATAAAAGAACACATCAGGAACTGTGCCAAGCACTTCACGGTACTTCCCAACAACTCTTAGAGGTGGGTGTTATTCCCGTTTTACAGACGAGGAAACTGAGGCTCAGAGAGGTAAAGTACTCACCCAGAGTCACACAGCTAGAAAGTGGCAGAGCTGGGATTCAAGCCCGGCTTGTCTAACCCCAGGTTTTCTGTTCTGTCCAATCCCAGAGCTGTCTCATGATCACTTCATGGCTCCAAACGTATCTCTAAGGAAACTGTAGAAGCTCCACTTTTAGAAGTAAAAGGAAAGGCCTGAGCCTACAGCTGTGTGCTTTGATACCTTGTTACAGAGGTTATTTTAATCCTTCTAATTAAACTAAAATACAATAAAGAAATTAAACTAACATAGAAATAAAGCTAGACAAAGCCCAGAAATCATACTGTAAAGGAAATACTGCCAGAACAGACCTAATATATAGCAGGTTGTGTCTGTGGCATGAAGATTTTCTTTTTTCTTTTTTTTTCATACAAAGGGTAAGTGTTTGCTGTTCCCATTCCTGAAATATTCCTTGTATTTAAGAAAAAAAGTTTTAACGACATGTTTGCTTCTAATGTCCCCCTATCCTGTGTGCACGTTTTACATACGCCCATAAAAGCATCTATAAATATGCACCTATGTAGAGATTGTGCTCTACACCGTCTCTGTCAGTTCTTTTCACATCATTTGTGTAAACCATGTATCACTACAAAAATGTAAGGTTAAAAAGAAACCGTGTCTTTAGGGAAACCCAGCAAAGAATTCATTCATGCCTTAAGCAAGACTTGATACTCCAATTATTCATTAAAAACATGTGTAACAAAATATGAATATAGTTTAAAATCAAAATAATGAATCTAATGCCCTCAGAGAGTACTCTCAGAGACCCCAGGAGTTCTTGAATCATTATTTGGAGAAAATAGCTACTGAATATTATCAATTCTTCTTTAAAGAGAGTTTGTGAGGGGGAAAAAATGTGTATTATCAGACAATTTATCAGAAGTATTTCAGAACAGGAGTGTTGATAATACCTCCTGTGCTGAGTCCCCAGGGCCATCAGTGTTCTTCTCAAGGTTATATTTGGAAGGCATTGACATGAACACAGGCGGAGCACTTGGGGGACGGCGCCTTCCAGCAGATAGCGGAGGCCCTCCCCACGCTGCCGCCACAGTCCTATTAACTTAGAGAGCAAGAAAAAAGTGCAGAACATGTAGGAGTTATTTCTTGCATTCCAATTTTTAATTTAAAAAAAATAATAATAACAATGGCAAGAAAGAAAGACAGAAAAAAACTTGGTGGCCGATGTTGAAATTTCAATTCCCGGCTCTCCTAAGTTTAATGACAAGGGCACACAGAGCCACCTAAGCAAAATGACCTCATCTCTGATGTGAAAATGCTTAGGCCGTGATGTAGTTCATTTTCTATAATTGCGGTCTTTTCTCGTCTTGTTAATTGTCCCAGAAACCAGATTGAATTGGAGCGTGAAGTGGATTTGTACATAGTGACTCCAATGCAAACTCCGTTTATGGAGTTTTTCACTGAAACTGTACGAGCCTGAACATCCCTGCTCACGTTTGCAAATCGCGAGGTGGAGTAACGGCTTCGTGAGTCTGGTTTTTCGCTTTAGCAAAGGGTCGTGGAGCGACTACTGTGTGCAAGCCCTTGTGAAGGGCTTCTGAATTATTCCTGTATGGTCATTTTACAATGTGAATAATTTCCCCAGCCGCTGCTTTCTTGCCCCTTCCAAGTGTTAACTTTCAAAAATACAGGTTTATTGGAAAAGTGACATTAAAATTACAACAGTGGCTGGGTGCTGTAGCTCACACCTGTAATCCTGGCACTTTGAAAGGCTGAGGCAGGAGGATCACTTGAGGCCAGGAGTTGGAGGCTGCAGTGAGCTATGATCAGGTCACTGCACTCCAACCTGGACCATAGAGCAAGATCCTGTCTCTTAAAAAAAAATTCCAACAGAAATTTAAAACAAAAAACTGCTACAATCCCAACAATCTGATTAAATTCCCTCTGTAACCTCCTAATCCTTATCCGTTTGCATATACAAATGTATGTATTTGCAATAATAAAACCGGTGAGCTTTTATATTCTAAAGTTTACTTAACTTTGTTCAGTGCTTCCCCCAACCTCCATTTTCCTGTGGTTTTTGTTTTTTTGCCTCCCCGTATCTTCCCAGTCCTACCCCTTCCTTCCAGCCTGAGGTGCAGCCTCCACACCTTTACTGTGCTTAGATATATAAGCAAGGGTATTTTACTTGATTACACCTTTGAAAATACTATAGTCATACACATAATATTTATTCCTCTGCAATTTGCCTCCCTAACTTAACACTGCATCATGAAACCCCCCGGGGTGACAGCTGGCTGGTTAGCTAACTCATCCTTTTAGATTGCTGTGTAATATTCCATTGTACAGATGTGCCATGGTTGATTTAATCATTTCTTTGTTGATGGACCTTCAGATTGTTTCCATTTCTTGCCACTGCAAACAATAAACATCCTTGTACATATAACATTGCATTCTGGTGCTTTTGTTTCTGTGGAATAGGTTCACACATGCAGAATTTCTGGAACAAAGCCTGTGTGTAATTTAAATTTCACCAGACATGACCAGGTTATGTTCCCACCTAGCTGGAGCAATTCCCATCCCACCAGTAGTGTAAGCATTAACTTGGAAGAGTTTCTATGTCATTTAAGTATGAGGAGCCACCTTTTCTTTTCTAGAATGTTGCTGAAAGCACCTAAAGCTTTCTAAGTAACTCTGACCACCAGGACCACTGGAAAATCCCCAAACTGTCAGCAATTCCCATTCTTAACCTGGTTCTTGGTCCAAAACATCTGGATGAGAAGCCTGGAAAACAGGCAGAGTGTGCAGGCATCCAGCTCAGAGGGCGGTGTGTTTGCACACCTCTGCATTCCCCAGCAGCTAGGGGAGGCATGCAGTGAGGTTTGGTCCTGGCCTTTTAATTAATTTTTGGTAAAATTACACATGCAAATTTCTGCATTCCAGACCCCAAAGCTCAAAAGTGGCAGGCATGGAGCATGCTATTAAAGTAGCCCACACTGCGTCTCCGCTCCCCATTTGGGCAGACAGTCAGCATCTCCCTGAAGCCTCTCACACCCCACCCTGCTTAGGATGTGCCTGATGACATTCAGAAACTCCACCCTCTGGGCCTAATGGGGTGTGTCCCAGGTGGTGGTCATGAGTTTGTCTTGAGCTGCCCACACTGTCTGCCTCAATCTTTCTGATAACAAGTGACTGGTTTGGGGTGGTGACCCAGTGGGTCATGGACCCCAGGCCCTACATCATACCTGCAGTGTGGTCACATCTTGCACCTGCACCCAACACTTTTTCTCCGTGGCTGTATATGGCTGGACAAGGACACCCTAAGATGCCCGTGTGTTGCTGTGTGGCACATTCTGGAGTCTTCCAGAGTGTCTTCTGAAACACTGACAGCAGGAGGCCCATGTGCCCAAATGCAGGCAGCGATGGACACAATCACAGACCACACAGGCCGGGCGAATGATCAAGAAGATCTACCCAGGCGTGACATCATGACGAGTTTCAGTCTCTCCTACTGAAATCTCAGCCACAGTTCTGTTGAAGAGCAGGCTTTTTGGCACGTGCAGTTGGCTCTCTTCCCCAAGGCCACGAGTCAGAGAAAAGCAGAGGGCTATTTCTTCTCTTATCTTCACTGCTGTCAGAAGACCCCATTTCAGTTGGGCACCCAGCTTCCCAGGGGGAAGGGAAAGGACCAAAGCCTCATGCCCCTGGGAACGCATGCCCCTGTAGAATGGGGATAAATCAGACATTCCCTGCAGAAGGGAAACAAGGTACTATGTCTTCGAGATATCTCTAAGCCCATTCCAGACCATTTCAAGTCTGCTCCAGAAAAACAGACTCTGTGGTTTCCCTTGGTGAATGGGAGCATTAACCTGGGCCTGGGGCTTCAGGGGGGTCTCACCTCCAAGCGGGAACACACACTGCAGAGGGAAGGACTGAGATTCCACCCCAGAGCACTGAAGTCCTGAGGCCTCCCTCACACAATGACCCCAGATGGGGGGTGGAAGAGTCCGAGAGAGACCTCAGGCTGAAATAAGCCACCCCCAATTGTAAAGAGATCCTCCTGGTCAGCACAAAGCTGATTCCCAAAAAGAGCTCATTCTCCAATACTCAAGTGTCACTGCGTCCCCCAAGATGCCTTCCCAGTCTCAAGTTCATACCTCCATCCTCTCCCCCACCCTGGGGATTCCCGCTCTGGGGATTCCCAGATCTTATTTTAATGCAAACCTTTTGTGAGAAAGCATTGCCTTCTTAAACAATACAGATTGTTCAAACTCAGGCTTGGCCATACATTGTGGAAGGAAATTGGCCAAGGCCAGAGGGGAACTAGAGGAAGCTGGGAACAGGCAGGTCACAGCCAGAGGAACTAACACAGCTGGCCTCCCTGGATGGGGGAGGTGGGCAGTGGGGAGGGGAGATGAGGGAGGGGAGAAGACCAGACATGGGTGTCCAAGGGAGAATTCCACACTCAGGCTCATTGGAGGTGACATCAGCCTCCAGCAGGGGAGGGTGTTATGCTACCAGGGGCTCCAGGCTCAAGAAATGACATTCAGCACCAAGGAGAGGGATTTTTAGCAGATGGTCAGGTCCAGGCAGGGTCCTGGCTAGGTGAAAGCCACATCTGTTGTGCTGTGCTGGAATTTCCAAATCCATAATTAAGGTTTATAATATTTTTAACAGGCTGTTTTGGCTTAGGGCTACTTAGCAATCCAGAACGAAATGGAGGAGCTTATTATGACATCTCTTAAATGTCATTTATCCCTCCCAGTGTCCAAGCCAAACCCCATCGTCACCTCTGCTCCCCTGGGGAAAAAAATAGAAGGAGCAGGAGGCAAAGGGCTGGTTCGTTTTCCTCAGCTCTGGGTCTGCTTCCTAGTGTCGAAGGGTGGAAGCCCAATACCCACCCAAAGTTAATGGGATTTTCTGGGCTCACTGATTCAAGAGCAGACTCCAAGAAGTTCCTTCTGGAACTTCAAACTGGGTGTGGTCTGCAAACCTGCTCCCCCTCAGCTGGGAAGATGCTGACCTGGGCAGATGGAAGTTTCCAGAAGCCCAGCTGTCAGACTCTCACCCAACAGGCAGACCCAATCCTGCACAGACAACGTCTCTGCCTTGGCAGATGGCGTTTATCTGGGTTTACAGATAAATTTTCTTCTGGTCATGATCTCAACTCCTAACTCACGTTCAACAGTTGAGCTAATGTCCTTCTTTGCCTCTCATCTTGGGCATCTTGTGGGTTCACTTGTGCCTTCATTCAACACACACACACACTGAGTTCCCACTGTGTGTCAGTCTACTCTGGGCTGGAGCTGCAACCATGGACAACACAGGCAATGTCCCTGTGCGAGGGTGTGGCACATGCACACACATGTGTGACCTGAGGTATGCTGGTACACCAGCCCTGTATGCAGGGTTGGGGAGAGGGAGCCCTGCTCTGTACCACTGACAACTTCTATGGTGTAAATGGTGACCAGCCAATTTCAAGTTATCAACCTGGGGTTGGAAGAGATGTGTATGCTCATCTCTCGGGAGCCTATGTGACCTACTCCAGCACAATTAATTCAACTGTTTATTTTGTAACCTTTACACATTAATTCATGTCTAAAAAGATTTTTATGGCCCTCCCAAGTCAGAGCTGAAGTCATCTCAGTTTCAGGAGCTGATAAGCCGAAGATTGTGCTCCAGGTCCCTCTCCCCCCACACTGGGTGGAGGCCCAGCACTAGGTGGAAGAGCAGAGGCCAGAGCACAAGAGAGATGACACACAGGCCTCCACTGGAATTGGAGATTGTCTAGCAGTAAATACGTGTTGACTTTCTATTACACACCTGACAGCCCACCCAGGCTCTGCAGATTCTGCAATGAATGCATCACGGCCACTGCCTTCGAGGTGCGTGCAGCCTAATGGGGAGATGGGTAACGACCATGCAGTGTGGGGAAGCGTGTGCCAGACATGGGAATTAGCAAGAAAGGTTTTCCAAAGAGGGCAAGTCTGAAAGAATGGATGGGGGCAGCCAGGTAGAAAAGATGAGAAGGAGGCAGTATCATTTCAAAAGTGAAAACAAGACCACGGTGCATTCAGGGAGCTGTGAGTGGCCCAGTGCAGCGGGGATATGGGCACGTATGGTCCCTGGGCCACACTGTGGTACAGGGAACAGGAGAGCACCGAAGGGTGTTAGGAAGGCAAATATCACCATCAGTCACGAGTTTCTGAGATGACTCTAGTTGCTAGGGGAGGACGGGCTGCAGGGGGAAGGCTAAGTCCTTCCAAGGGGATGCTGCAGTCCCCACGGTTCCTTCCACTGCAGGACGTCTCATATCTCTTCTCTAGCCTGTGCGGCATCACTTAGCTTGACTGATTCAGGCAAATTGGTGCTTAATGTCACTTAGCCCTATCTCACAGTAGAGTACTTTATTTTGGGGGCAGAATCTATTTCAGTAACTTGATTTTGTAATATAGTCATTTTTGTTGTTTTTTCTTTTCAATAAAATAAACACTTGCTACATAGTCTCTCCTGAAATTATAAACTATCTAGGGTTAACAAGACATGTATTGTTCTATTAAACTTATAAAAACATTTAGCTTTGTAAGAAATAAGTTTTTATTTTTTTTCCTCATTTTTCCTTATTATATAGCATTTAAGGATGGTAAAGCTGTCGAGCTTTCAAATTTGAGACATCTATCTATGGCAAGTTGTGAAAAGTACATTGATTAAGGTAGAACTTTAAATGTTAGTATACACATATTCCATCATCTGAATCTATTTAACACGAACATTAGCCTTTCTGTTATTTTTTTCCCCTACCGTATGATCTGACTTTGTAGAGCAGTGGTTCTACACCCCAGGAGACACTTGGCAGTAACTGGTGTGATTTTGCTTGTCACGGGGGCAGGGGTGCTGATGGCATTTAGTGTCTAGAGCCCAGGGATGCTGCTAAACATCCCACAATGCCCAGGGTGTACTCCCAGAACAAAGAAACATCCAGCTCAAATGTCAGCAGTGCCAAGGTTGAGAAACTCTGTTGTAGAATACAACTCACTTCCTATTTTATAAGTAGCTTCTCTGTCCCCTGTAATTCTGAAAGCATAGAATTTGCTACTTTGCAAATACTATTTAAAAGAATATTTCACCTAACCAATATCATTACCAAAAGCAATGTTTGACTTCAAGTATCAAATGATAATTCCAGAATGCTTAAACCACAAAATCAACTTAGAATGACAGCAATTAGCACATATACTATTTAATTTCCCTTGAACCTGCTCTATCAGTCTAATCTGTTAATATGTAAAGTTAATTAAGACTGTTTTGAAGTCGCTAAGCAAATATTTTCCTTTGCAATTTTTTCAGGACTACGATAGAAATTAAATGATATATAAGGCACCTAGTCTGTCCTTTTTGCCTTCTGTCCCTTTAACCACATGACACCTAGACAAATTGTCCCTTACCAGACACCAAACCTGCCAGCACCTTGATCTTGGACTTCCCAGCCTTCAGAACTGTGAGCAAATAAATTTTTATTATTTATAAATTAAAAAAAAAAATAAAGCACCTAGCTGAAGTGCTTTATAAGTTTGCTGAAAATGTTTATCACAACATACTAAAAACTATGAGTGTCACTTATTTGTTGAAATTTGTCATGACCATGTGTTCAAACAGTTTAAATTAAGTTTTATTTGTTCTCTCTCTTTTTACAATAATCTCTCATAAATGTCTCTTACAAACAGCAGTGCATATGTATACGGATGTATGATACAAAATTAAGAAGTCACTTGTTTTTTTCCATATAAATTTTTGTTGTAAAGTATCAATGTATCATACAGAGATTTCTCCTAATAGGGAACTAAATTTTTTTAAATCATTCTAATTTTACTAAGTGAAGAAATTTTACAGTACTTTACTAATCATTCATTTCCACATTCACATTCTATATATTTTCTCATGGTCAACAAACTGATTCAAATTATTTTTTAAGTTATCCCAGCCAGGCATGGTGGCTCATGCCCATAATCCCAGTACTTTGGGAAACCAAGGGTCGCTTGAGGCTAGGAGTTTGGGACCAGCCTGGGCAACATAGCAAGACCCCATTTCTAGTTCTAAAAATTTTAAAATTAGCCTGGCATGGTAGAGTGTGCCTGTAGTCCCAGCTCCTAGGGAGGCTGAGGCAGGATAATTGCCTGAACCCAGGAGTTTGAGACAGTAGTGAGCTGTGGTCACATCACTGTACTCCAGGCTGGGCAACAGAGTGAGACCCTGTCTCAAAAAAAAAAGTTATCCCACCATTTAAAGAGAAAAATCTCTATAATAATTTGAAACCATGGAATTATCTTAATTGCACCACTGGCTGTGCTTTTCAGAAGTTCTAGTTCTTCCTTTGACCCATGACAATAGCTTTTAATCTTACTGGGATCTGGATTAAAAATTACATTCTTCCTCACAAACAAAATGTAATCCATTTCACGTTCACTCCAGATGCCATCAGATTGACCCTTGTCATGAATTTGTGTCAGAAAACACATTTCTTCTGGAGGAGCCTCTTCCATGGGCCTTCCTCATTCAGCTTTTAAACGCCTCTGTGCTGTTCACCTTAGGCCAATGACATCATTTTCTTAAAGCTCACCTGGATTACTTAATGGATGACTCTTGCAAGGATTAGCAAAACAACCTGGAAAGGTAAATTTAGCATCTGATCTCTGCTGGCATTAGGGAGCTTATTTTCAGTGTTGAATGAGAAGATACTAAAAGCCAAATGCAATAGTCATTTCTCAATGTTTTCATTCGGGTGACAATTCTTCTGAGTCTCAGCCCCAATTTTATTGTCACTTTCAGCAATAAGAATACACATCTCTCCCAGGAGTTGAACCTGTTGTTCATCTAGATGTCCGAAATCTATCTCAGGCATCATTACAAGATGTCCTGATCCGTCCTAGAAGACAGGCCTGCTATGAGGGTGGCATCAGTGGGGGGCTCTGGTGTGTCTCAATAACTTTATAAATAAATGGCTCTCCCTCGAGTACATATTCAAGACCTAAAGAGTTGGCTTGAGCCATCTTCGTGTCCCATGCCCAGTTGATTCTTCTCTTACCCTTCGTTTCTATTAAATTAAAAAATCTGGCCGGGCACGGTGGCTCACGCCTGTAATCCTAGCTCTCTGGGAGGCTGAGGTGGGTGGATTGTTTGAGCTCAGGAGTTCGAAACCAGCCTGAGCAAGAGTGAGACCCCATCTCCACCAAAAATAGAAAGAAATTAATTGGACAACTAAAAATATATAGAAAAAATTAGCCAGGCATGGTGATGCATGCCTGTAGTCCCAGCTACTTGGGAGGCTGAGGCAGGAGGATCGCTTGAGCCCAGGAGTTTGAGGTTGCTGTGAGCTAGGATGATGCCATGGCACTCTAGCCCGGCCAACAGTGAGAGTCTGTCTCAAAAAAAAAAAAAAAAAAAAAAAAAAATCTTACTTCACTTACTGACTTGTTTGGAAAGGTAGCAAGCTCTGCCAGATAGTTCTGAATAATCGCATCCAATATGGGCCAGAAATTATGGATCCATCTTGCAATGCTATCAGATCTTGAGTCAACAAGCCTGTCACATGCAAAAGTAGGAACATTGAATATTTTAAGCTGGGAAATAAAGACAAGTGGGTTCTAATCCTCTGTGATGCCTCAGTTCTAGAAAGTACTTCTTTGTATTCTCTTGGAACATTTGTATCTTTTAAACATGCTTTTTTTTATTTTTCATTTTCTTCCCCCCAAGAGATGGAATCTCACCATGTTGCCCAGGCTGGAGTGCAGCAGCTATTCACGGGTGAGATCATAGCACACTACAGCTTCAAACTCCTGGGCTCAAGTGATCCTCCTGAGTAGCTGGGACTACACGCGCATACCACTGTGCCTGGCGTTGAACATGTGTTTAAACATGTCATAGATTTCCTTTCTCTGATGAATGAAAAGAATTATCTAATGTTGGGAAAAAGTCAAATCCTGCACGTTTAGTCACTTGCACTGAAGTGCAGATTTCTTAAGGAATTCTGTTATTGAATCCACAGAATTTAACATTATGTTATTTTGGCCCTAAAGTTTTAACTTCAAGCCATTCTGGATGGTGAATGTGTTGCTGACATACACGTAAGTGTCACTCAGAAGCATATACACTTTATTGCATTAACAGTACCATGAAGAAACATTTCTATCTCATTTCAAGAATGTGCGAGCGCACTTTCTTCTTGATACATGTGTGATTCCTTGGCTCAGGGAGCCAAGGCACGAGCTTACTGAGGGGTCTTTTATGCCCACTGATCGCGTAGCTAAAATCAGTCTGGGTAAACATGTAAACCAATTGCAAACCAGCAATCTATACATTGTAAAATCTATACATTTTACAGAAACAATGTAGACATGCTGATACACGATTCCTCCAGGAGAGTTTTGAGCTTTAGACAGCACCTTATAAATCACCAGCAAGAACAATTAATCCATATTTTGGCCAACGGTCTTTGCCAGACTTCCAGACACTGCTGGAGTTAAGCATGGAACCTCCTCAGACCGGCTCTGTAAGCCCCACCCTTGCTCAGTCGCCAGGGCCTTCTGCGTCATCTGCAATTTGCACTTGACTCTAGTTGATAAAGTTGTTTCCCACAGGGGTATGGGTTAATAATCCTAATACGTGCACACTGGGATTGAAAGTTAATTGAATGGATAGTGGATGGTAGGAGCCAGATGTCTCCCTGTTGGGATGGGAATTTACAGATAATCAAGGGAGGAGGCTCGAATGACCCACGTGTTAATGAAGCCGAGTTGGTGACATCAGTATGAACTCATGTCTAGCTTAATCCAGGTACAGCAGGTTACATATGGAAACGTTTATACATATGTGTAGATACACTGGCTGGTGCACACACATGTATTTCTTTGCTCCGACTGCCTAAAAGAAACACCACCCAGGTAGCAACAAACACACCCAGCACCCAGATGTTCTCCAGTGAAAGGCACCAGGGCTCCTTGGAGAAATGACCAATTCTATGACCAGGGCAGAAATATACAAGATGAGCTTGGAGCATTTTGTAGTGCCGGAAAATAAGGAAGTGCTCAAAAACAAACAAAAAACAATCCAACCCATATTATGGGGTGTGTTAAAGAGACACAGGAGCCAACTAAAAGAGCTCCCAGTGGCCAAAACTGGAACAATTTGAGCAACAAAATTAAGTAGTGCTGGATTATCACCCAAAGTATGAAATAGATACCTGTAAGTCCATACTAAAATAAATAAATGATTGAATAAATTAATAAATGGGGAGGAGACAAATCTCCTGGGCAGAGAAATGTCAAATAACGTATGTGGCTACTCTGCCCTCAAGGGAGTGGAGCATAACTCCCCATTCCCTGAGTGTGGAGTACCATAGTGACTTCCTTCCAGAGAGTAGAGTATGGAATGGGGGGAAAAGGTAACTTTACAGTGGAGACTTGACAAACACAACCTCGGCCAGGTGAGCAAGGTCAACATCAACAGCGACAAACCATGTCTACGGTACATACTTGTGATGTGCAGAAAATAGCACTTTACCTCTACGCTCTTCCACCCAAAAACTTCTAACCTAGTCTAATCATGAGAAAAACATCAGACAATCCAATAAAGGGACATTCTACAAAAAATCTGACTACCGTTCCTCAAAACTGTCAAGGTCATCAAAAACAAGGCACATCTGAGAACTTATCACAGCCATGAGAAGCCTAAGAAGACACTAAGACTAGATAACGTATCAGTATCAGCTCATTAGCGGTAACAAACGTACTGTACTCAAGTAAGATGTTAATGAAAGGGAACACTGGATATGGGTGTATGGGAACGCTTTGTACTATCTTCTCAGTTTTTCTGTAAATTTAAAACTGCTCTAAGCAAAAACACCTTTAAAAAAAAACAATCAGCAAAAGAGGAGAAAGTATTTGCAATGTACAACAGGTAACAGATTCCTATAGAGACTGTATAAAAAACTTCCAAAATCAATGAGGAAGAGATAACAACCCAATTTTTAAAAATTGACAAAGGCAATACATAAAAGAAATAGAAGCATCCAATAAACATAAGAAAAAATGGCTAATCTCACTAATAATCAGAGAAATGCATATTATGTTAAAATATCAATAAGACTGTTTTCTCTCATCAGTTTAAAAGGCTGCTAATATCCAGTATTAGCAAGGATGTGGGGAAACAATGAAAATATGTAATGCTTTTGTGATTAAATATAAATTAACAAGGGTGGATTTTTAAGAAAACTCAGAAGAGAAAGGCATGATCCCTTTGACATATTGCAAAGGACAGTATGACTTAAGAGTGATGAGTGGATACCGAAATGGCCAAGAAGCACATGAGAGGGTGCCCAATATCACTCATCATCAGGGAAAAGCAAATTAAAACTACACTGAGATACTGCTGCAGACCAGCGTGACTGGCACAGATGTTGATGAGGATGTGGAGCAACCAGAGCTGCCCTACTCCCTTGGTGGGGGTGGCACGACCCACTTTGGAAAACTCTTGGGCAATATCTACTCAAACTAAATATGTGCTTGTTTATTTTTTTATTTTATTTTATTTTTTTTGAGACAGAGTCTCACTCTGTTGCCCGGGCTAGAGTGCCGTGGCGTCAGCCTAGCTCACAGCAACCTCAAACTCCTGGGCTCAAGCAATCCTCCTGCCTCAGCCTCCCAAGTAGCTGGGACTACAGGCATGTGCCACCATGCCCGGCTAATTTTTTCTGTATATTTTTTTAGTTGTCCAGCTAATTTCTTTCTATTTTTAGTAGAGACAGGGTCTCGCTCTTGCTCAGGGTGGTCTTGAACTCCTGAGCTCAAACGATCCCCCCGCCTGGGCCTCTCAGAGTGCTAGGATTACAGGTACGAGCCACCGCGCCCGGCCTGCACGTGCTTGTTTTAAGGCTCAACAATTCCAATTCTCAGTAAACAACCATCAGAAGTGAGGGCTTATGGCTACCAAAAGATTCTATTATTAATACTATTATTATTGTTATTATTATTCTATTATATTCTGCATGTGGTTGTGGTTCTTCAGATATAGACAAGTGAAAGCTTACCAACCCACACACTTAAGATGTGTACACTTTGCTCTACATCAGTAAATGCATAAGTTAAAAAGAGGAAATAGATGAGTCTTTGAAAATGAGAGAATTACTATAAAATGAAAGTTATTGGCTGAACCTGCCACATGCTGTGGAGATCATAATTCGAAAGGAAACATTAAAACAGGGAGATGATAAACAAAATGTGGTCTATCTATACAACAGGATACTATACAGGCAGGAAAGGAAATGAAAAATGGATGAATTTTAAAAACATTATGATAAGTGGTAAAAAAACAAACAAACAAAAACAACAACACACAAGGCACATACTGGATGATTCCACCTACGTGAAATGTCCGGAATAGGCAAATAGGTCCCCTTGCAGTGGCTCTGATGGCCGCCTTTCCAGTCCTGAGGCGGCTCAGGAACAAAGACTTAGGAGCCAGGGGTGCTGTTCTTGGTGCTGGTTGTCCTGGTCCTGGGAGAGAGAAGTCCCTGTGCTGCCCCAGAGGGCACATCTGGGATCTGCTGGGGACAGGGGAGAGGGCCACATGGGGGCAGAGAAGAGGCTCGGACACAGAAAGAAGGCCGGAGTACCCCCTTTGGCAGAGAGTCACCCCCAAACACGTAGCTCCTGCTGAGTAGCGTCTCTGCCTCAGTCAGGGTGCACTAGAAGGGACCCCTGCAGCAGGGGCTGGGGGACCACTAGATGAGCCCAAGTCCCTCCAATTCCAAATTCTATGAGAATGGAAACACTAAGGGGCCAGGACTTAGGCATTGATTGATTCCTTCTAGTGAGTTTAAAAGTAGCACCCAAACTTGGAGGGGGCAACCCAAGGGAGAGGGTCTGAGAAGTCCCCAGGTTGTTCCTCTAGAATTAGCATCTCCTTGTCAGGAGATGATGTTGGTGCTGATGAGGGTAAGGCCATAGGGCTCAGGAAGAAGGGGCAGCCCTCGGAGAGTGGGTCTGAAAGAATCCCAGATGGTGCTGCTTCACCAGGGCAAGCTCAGGATCTCGGGCTGCCATCACTGCCTTGCCCACTTGGGAGCTCGGGGAGCAGACTGCTCTTTGGCTCTAGGTCTTAACTAAATTACACCATCTCTCTTGCACTTGTCCATCTTCTTATGCACTTGACTCTCTTACGGACCCTGTGATGATTTTAATAAAAAGTTTAAAATGGAAAATGAAGACACATACAAATTAAATTATTTAACAACTACAGATGCTGATTATTACTTTCAAAGTTCCAAAAGTAGCAGCCAGCATTTATTGAGTGCTTACTATGCACTGAGCCCTGTGCTAAGAGTCAACACGTAGCTTGCTTAACCCTTACAACATTTTATCCGGTGGGCCCTACTAAAATTACCCCTATTTTACAGAAGGGGAGACAGAGGGCTTGGTGACTTACTCTTAACCACCAGATCTTGTTGCCTCCTTTTAATAAATTTTAGTATTTTTATCATTTCCATCAAGAAGGTTCAAAGATCAGTTCTTACAGCTGAAGCCTTCACCTGAAGGTCATGGTCTTTGTATTGGGATGGGGAGGAACAGGTGAGTCCACTTGTCTCTGCATCTTCCCATTCTCCATCCAAAGCAAGACCACATGGGGGTGGCTTTCCTGGTCCCAGGTGCCCACCAGAAGGTTTGGAAATCCTGGGTCTGCAGTCATGTTTTCTGCTTACTAGTCATGTAACCAGTCCTGCTACTTTCTCAATCTCCTGGTTTTCCTCCCTATTTATCATACCCTCTCAGGGAAGAGAACACCTAGGGCACCTTCTTCTCTCGTTTAGGCACTGTGGGCTTCCATGAGTCCTCGGCCAGGCTTGGCTGGGGAGTGGCCTGGGCCGTCTCTACTGAGAAGGGCCTGCCTGCCACAGCTCTGGGATGGTGGGGTGAGGGTGGGGGTTGGGCATCTTCCTCAGACACTGAATGGACATGAGGGGCTGTGGGTGCTGGGAGCCCACCCCGACCCCCGCCAGTCAGGAGTCTGGGAGAAGTGGCAATGTTGGGATTCGCACCCAATATGGATTCTCCCGCTGCCCACTGACAGAAACAGCTAAGAAGCCTGAAAATCCTGCAGACGTTAATCATCAGCCTTCAGAGACAGACTGTTAGTTCCAGGCCTAGGTAGAGACCCATGGGGAAGAGTGTTAGGGCCACCAAAAGACGTACAATAACATCCATTGTGTTCTGTTCACCATAGCTGCAAACTGGAAACATCATGAAGTCCAGGACAGATCAAATGCACAATTTGTGGCATACACACACAATGGAACACTACCCACACACGACCCACACACAATGCTGAGCAAAAGAGGCCAGACACAAGCGCACACACTGTGCGACTTCTGCAGTGAGTTGAATAGCATTCCCCCAAAACTCATGTCCACCCAGAACCTCAGAATGTGACTGTATTTGGAAACAGCATCTTTGCAGATGTGACAAAGTTAAGATGAGGTCAGCCTGGATTAGGTTGAATCCTAACTCCAATGACTGGTATCCTTATAAGCAGAGAAGAAGGCAGTCAGGGACACAGGAAAAAGGCCATGCGACGACAGAGGTGGAAATTGGAATGATTGGGCTCCACGTCAAGGAACTCCACCAGGAGCCGGGAAGAGGCAAGAAAGCTCCTTCAGAGGGAGCCCGGCTCTGCTGACACCTGATTTCAGACATCTAGATTCTAGAATTATGAAAGAATAAATTCGTGTTGCTGTAAGCCTCCCAGTTTGTAGTCATTTGTTTCAGAATTAAATGAGATTCAAGAGCAAGCAAAGCTAACCCAGAGTGACAGAAGTTCAAGTCCTGGCAGGGGCGGCACTTGTCTGGGAGAGGGAAGTGAAGAAACTTTCAGGGTGTTTAAAGTGCATCCTGATCCAGGTGGTAGTTACCTAGGCATAGACATATGGAAAATTTCACTGGATTGTACGTTTAAAACGTGTGCACTTTACTGCAGGGAAGCGATACTTCCAATTAAAATTTAAAAAGCAAAAAGTAGCCTGTTTTGTTGGGACTACAAGCTACTTTGCTCTTTATTTGTCCCTTTTTAAAATTATTATGTATTTATTTTTTTGAGATAGAGCCTCATTCTGTTGCCTGGGCTAGAGTGCAGTGGCATCAGCCTAGCTCACAGCAACCTCAAACTCCTGGGCTCAAGCGATCCTCCTGCCTCAGCCTCCCGAGTAGCTGGGACTACAGGAGCGCACCATCACACCCAGCTAATTTTTTCTATTTTGCTCTTGCTCAGGCTGGTCTCAAACTCCTGCCCTCAAGCGATCCTCCCGCCTCTGCCTCCCAGAGTGCTAGGATTACAGGCGTGAGCCACCGCACAGGGCTCTTTATTTGTCCTTGAAGGGAATCTCCATGATGTTCTACTTGTTCTTGTCACTCAAAATGACCATCCACTGCCCTTTACAAATACAATGAAAAACCAAAGACCTCTAGCAGCACTTTCCAAGGTTGGACACCCCAGAAGCAGAGCCTGAGACAGATTTTGAATGCAAGTACTTTACATGGGAGCACATCGGGAGGGGAGAAGGGAGACAGGAAGTATGGCAAGGGGCACTTTGCTGCCATGGGGACCCTCTGAGAGACGATGGAACACGCCTCAGGATCTGCCCGCCAAGGAGCAAGGCAGCTGGAGCCTCCCAGGGTAGGTAAGGTAGCTCTGCAGTGTTAACCCAGGTCGGAGCACACCAGAGAAAGGACTCAGGCAAGGAGAAGTAGGAGCCTCTGCAGTGGCCTCCAGGCTGGGCTGAGGGCAGATGGCCGGGACCTTAGTCTCTAGACACAAGTAGAGGGAAAAGCAAGAGCTGGTTGGCCTTGAGCTCGGCCCTCTTGTTTGGGAGAACAAGGCATCAGGGATCGAAATACACCAAGAAATTCAAGTTCACAGACTTGGCTTCCCTTTTTTATAGTAGATTGAGTCCCTTCCGTACTCAGGGGAGCCCCAGGCCCCAAGGCACAACTGCCAACAGGCACCTTTCCATGAGGACAAAGCAAAACAACTTCGGCAAAAACAGCCGGTGAAGATGGAGACTGGCTGGGGGAAACAGACCCCAGCCTCTCGGGGCTCCATTGTTCTCTGTGAGTCTCTGTGTCGAGCTCAGTGCTGTCGGGCATGGTGTGGCCCAGCCGAAGGAGGCTTGGGCTCCGGGTTTTGTCATCTCTTCCTGCAGGTGGGAAGAATGGGAGCTGGTAGGAAAGGAAATCAGCTGAACAAAGAGACAGAGGAAAATCACAGGCCCCCCGGGGAGAAAATACAGCCCATTGTACTTAGGCGCTGGGAAGCCGTGTGAGAACAAGCTATTGCCTGGGAATATGCTTAAATGCTGCAAGAGACCCCCTGCCTGTCACCACCAAACCAGGCACTGGCCCCAGCCAGAATTTGACTTTCCAGATCTCAAAGGGGACTTAAAACTTTGGGTTCAAAAGACTGGACTTTTTCCATATGCATTTGAAACTCTCATTAAAAAGCAAATATTAAGTCTGGGGAAACACATACGTTAACCTTATTGGTCAAGAAAGCAGTTTCCCGGGTAATTTAGCTGCTTTCCACAGCTGGGAGCAAAGCTAAGTTAGCAAGTTGGGGTTGGGAATGGGTAGACTTTGCCGAAAGGTTTATGCCATGAGCCTCCACGTGAGAGGCAGTCAGGGGCCTTGACTATCCAGGTATTGAAGCTGTGGCGCCACAGGGCTGGGGACATTGCTGAGATCTGAAAGCCTTTCGAAGGCAAACTCCAGCGCCATTTTCCTGGGGTCCTCCCCTGGGGCATGGCCAAGACAGAGACTGTGATAAACCCCAGAACACTGTGCTCCTCTCACCAGCTACAGGAGACTGAGCAAGTCACTTGTCCTCGTGCTATCTCCGTTTCCTCATCCGTAAAGTGGGGATAATGACCTGCTCAGGGGGTTGCTGTGGGAATGCCAAGTGCCTGGTGCAGTGCCTAGAACACAGTTAGTGCTCCACAAATACGAGTTATGGCCCTGCTGCTCTGACTTCTGCACTTACTGTCAAATGCCGCATGCCCACCCACCATCCACCTCCCTTCCTCTCCTCTGAATTTCCAAGGATGGTTTTTTGGGGGAAAGGAATTGGTAGCTGACAGTAGTTTTCCATCACACTCCAAAGCAGAGGTCTTGATGCCCTGCGATCTCTCCCTAAAATGCATTATTAATCCGATCCTCAGCACCTCCAGTCCCTGCCCTCGTCTTTCATCTGGGCGTCTGCAACAACCTCCTAAAATGTTCCTGCTTCCCTTCAACAGGAACAAAGATGAACTATTAAAAGCCTATGACTCTCTCTCTCATTCTTTCTTCTTAAAACCTTTTAAAAGCTTTCCATTGCACCTAAATAGAATCCAAACTCCCTACACTGGCCTCAAAAGCCCTGTGCCTCTCGCCGGCTTCCTCCAGAGCCCTCTTTCCCTGGCAAACTCTGTTTCAGCCACCCGGGTCCTCTGTCAGTTCCGGAAACACAACGTGGTCTCTCTAGACTCGGGACCTTTGTTTCAGTTCTTTTCCCTTCATCACACGACAAGCTCCTTCTCAAACTTCAGGTCTCAGCCCAGGGGTCAGCTCCTCTCCAGATCTTCCCAGGCTATAGGTTCCTTCTGCTGCTGCGTCATCATCTGTCTCAGCTTCCTGTTCTCTTCTTGTATCAGTCAGCTACTGCTACGGAACAAACCACCCCCAAAACTCCAGGTCTTAAAGCAACAATCCTTTATTATCACTCACAGCTGCATGTTGGCTGGACACCTGTGCTCCTCATGGAAGTGCTGTGGGTGAGGTGGGGGCGGTTAAGTTCCCCCACCTCGCTGGTGAGGAGCTATACCTGCAGTACCTAGAACAGCACCTGGCATGTGACAGATGATCAACCAGTCCCTTATTATATATTGAACAGACTCCTAGACTGGAAGTCCAGGTTTTACCTCTAGATGGCAATTGTCCTGAGAAACTATCATGACAGCACAGCAGTTGACTTTTCAGAAATGGCTTTTCTTCAGTATTGACTCAGACACAGACAAAATTTCATAATGGAGTCTTTTATTAATCATGAGCAGCTTCATACCTACTTGCTGGCAATTGCTTTGGACATGGCCCTGAGAACTACAACAGCCACCCCCTGGTCCAGAATGGCAAGAAAAAAACTTATTACAGTGGTCCTGACCAGGACAAGAACTATGCAAGGCATTCTCTACCCTGGACACAGCAGAACTGATAAGGTTCAGAGCAGGACCCGGCTCCAAATTCCCCTGGTCCCAAACCTGCTATCCTTTAGAGGAGGGAGTGGTGGGGGGAATGGGTAGCCAAAGGATAAGATGCAAAGGTTGTTGGGCCCCCCTTCCTCGTACCTCCAATGGGGCACACAAGAGGTTAACTTTCCTGGGAAGCCACTGAGAGCATGTGAAGACCAGCCACATTTGGAGTGAACAGCCCTGGCCGAGCCAGTGACTGCCCCTGTAACTGGACAATGCTGCTGACCTCTCCGTGCCTCAGTGTCCCCACATGGAATATGATACTGAGGTCCATCGCCATCCCAAAGGGCATGTGAGTAAATCAAAGGAGATGAGCACAATGAAGCCCACACCTCTGTTGGGGCTCACTCATCCCCACCCAGGCTCAGAACCAGTGGTCCCCAAAGCTTTCAGGTTGGATGCCCACTCAGCAAGCATTCCTAATATGTGCTGATATTGACTTATACGTTATACACATGTACTTTTAAATATCGTTAATGTTGGTGGTCCATCTTTTCACCCTCTTCCCTTGTGTTATAGTATTATCTTGATCTGTATTTTTTGCAGTAATTTTTAATCCTCTTAGGAATTTTCGTGATTGTTTTAGTCTAAGTAAAACTAAAAAATAATAGTTTCTGCCACCTGTATAGTCCTCACCAAGGTACTTTTCTATTAACCCATGTTTTAAATGCACCTAATGTTTCGAAGGCATCTGATTCCTGCAGCAGCCCCATGAGTTGGGTATTAATACTGTACCCATTAAACAGATGAAGAAATGGAGGCGGGCAGAGTGTAATCCAAGGTCCCACAACAGGGGATCCAGAGAGCGAACCTGAGAAGTCTGGCTCAGAAAGCTGACGCACACAAACTGGGCGTGTGACAAAAGCTTTATGTCCCAAACCACCGAGCCCATGGAACGTGTCTCATGATACGGCGGTGATACACAAACCAGGTAAGGACACCAAAGCCAAAATGTCACTATTTTTAAGATTTAAAAATTTCGATGATATCAAAATAGAAGTTGTAGTCTTTTCCCACCCACTTTGGAGGCCACTGCCCAGAAGGGCAGGGGAGTGGGCGCTGCACCGCGCCTTGACCACCAGGGGGCGCCCTCACCCCGCTCGCCCCGACAACAAGGGGCGAAGCCCCAGCCGCGCGCCCAGCCTTCTCCAGGGCGCTTTTCATCCTCAGGACCGCTCCGGCCCACCCAGGCCGAAGGATGGGCCTCTCCTGGGCGGCAAATCGCTCCCCGGGACGGGCGGGCCTGGCTGTCCCATTCAGCTAACACCGGAGCGGGGCAAGGACAGTGAGGCCCTCCTGTGGCCACGCAGGCAGACGGTGCCGGCAGGGGGCGTCGCTCTCGTCCTCTGCCCCGCAGGTGCGCTACCCGGAGATGCGTTTTCAAAATCCTGCCTTAACGACTTCCGGGGAACACCTGTCGGGACAGTCCGCCTAAACGGCACGCAGACTCCTGCGTGCTCCGAGCACTCCGAAGGCGCCGCGAACGACGCCTGGCTTTCCCCGGCGCTTCCTCGCCTGGCCGTGACGCTCCTGGGGGCGCTCGGACCGGCTGGGTGCGGGAGGCGGACGCGGTGGGGCGGGGTGGAGGGAAGAGTTCGTACATCCCGTTCCCCAGAGGCCAGGCGACCAGGCGTGGCACTGCACCCCGGGGCAGCCTGCGGCGTCTTGAATTCCCTTCCACCAAGGGCAGGGCAACGGGGGTCGGAGGCCCCCTGCTCATGCCCGTTGGAAAGGCTGTTCATTCCTTCCATCCAAACAAGAGGGGTGTCTAGAGCATGAGGAAGACAGCAGTGAACAAGACAGATTCCTGTTTTGTGGGAGCTTCCACTGCAGAGGGGAAGAGAGAAAACAAACAGATAAACAAGACAATGTCCTACAGAGCTAAGTGACGTCAATGAAACAGGGCCTTGCGTTAAGAAGGGGCTGGGGAAAGGCCATACGGGAGTTCCTCTTATCCGTGGTTTCGCTTTCTGTGGTTTTAGTTACCTGCAGTCAACTGTGGTTCAAAAGTATTAAATGTAAAATTCCAGAAATAAACAATTCATAGGTTTTAAAATTTGTGCCATTCAGAGTGGTGTGATGAAATAGTGTACCAACTCTCATTGTCTTGCCTGGGACGTGAATTGTCCCCTTGTCCGGTGGATGCAGGCTGTATACACTACCCAACCGTTAGTCACTTGGTAGACCTCTCCATTATCATATCAACTAGGTATCACCGTGCTTGCGCTTAAGTCACCCTTATTTCACTTAGTAATGTCTCCAAAATGCAAAAGTGGTGAAGCTGGAATTTAGATGTGAGTAAGAGAAGCTGTGAAATGCTTCCTTTAAGTGAAAAGGTGAAAGTTCTTGACTTAATAAGAGAAAAAAATCACATGCTAAGGTTGCTAAGATCTATGGTAGGAAGGAATCTTCTATCCATGAAAGTGTGAGGAAAGAAAAAGAAATCTGTGCTAGTTTTGCTTCACCCTTCAAACTGCAAAGGTATAGCCACAGCGCATGGTAAGTGCTTAGTTAAGAGGGAAAAGGCATTAATTTGTGGGTGGAAGGCAAGAATAGAAATGTGTTCTGATTGGCGGCAATCTAGATCAGTACTAGCCGGGTTTCAGGCATCCACTGGGGCTCTTGGAATGTATTCTCCATGGATAAGGGGGGACTATTGAATCTTGATTGGGTGTTGCTACATGGATGTATACATTTGTCAAAACTCTTCACACTGGACACTTAAAATAGGTGTTTCATCGTTGTATGTAAATTTTATCTCAATAAGAAGCCTTTCCATATAATGAAAATAGTAACCAGGGAAGAAGACGTTAGCTGGGGTGGTCAGGATGGCCTCTTTGCAGGAGAGACATTTGAGCTGAGACCTGAAAAATGAGAATGGACCAGTTAGCCATGCCAAGATCTGGTGTCTCTTCTGGCCAAGATGCCACAGGAAGAGAAAACTGTGCATTCAAAGGGCCTGCGCTGTGAGTGTGATGCGGGCATGGGGAGACAGGCGTGCAGCAGAGGGAGCAGGAGGGCAGGCATGTGAGAGGAAGTTGGGGAGTAGCCAGGGGCTGGTGGTGAGGGTCTTGGCGACTGTGTAGGAATTCTAAGTGCATTTGCAAGCCACTGGGAGACCAGATGGAGGAAAGTTACAGGTCTCCAACCTGATTAACCCAGGGGCCACCTCCAGGCAGAGTCCAAAGGACGAAGAAACAGCCAATTGAGCAGCCACCAGGAGATGGTGATAGCAGTGGCCTGGTAGGCAGGTGGGCAACTTGGCTCCAAGTTGTCCAAGAGGACATCCTAGCCACAGGTAGGAAACACCACGGGGAATGGGCAGGGCCTAGAAAAGTCAGGAACAGCCTGGCTCACTAGAAGGGCCCCAAGACCTGAGGTGTTCAGCAAGTGGGCACCAATGCATGCCCCCCAAAACGAGCCCCAGGAACACAGCTGAGAAGTGAGTTGGAAGAAAAGGGACAAGACCATGTGCCATCAGCAAGAAGGGCACTGCCAGGTCACTGGCTGAGGTCCATAAATGGCCCCTCCCAGGAGTCCACAGGGTGGGCCTAGGGAGTCCTGGTGCTCCAGGGGGCAGACACACCTGCTTGGTCCACGAGGTGCAAGTTAAGGGCAAAGGGCTTCTGTGATGTGGGCAGGTATCCAAAAACTCCACAGTGTGTCTGCAAAATGCCTTCACCCACTACTTCTATCTGGCAGGTGCCTTTGGGTTGACAGCTGTGTGCTCAGGGGAGAACGAAGCAAACCAACTCAAAGCTGACCCCAAACACCCCATGGCCTGGACTTCTCAGAGCAGGATAAGTCAGATGGGGCCATGAGGGAATGGAGATGACCTCACTTGAGGTGGCACAAGTTGGAACAAATTGCTTGTGTGGGGAGCAAGAAACTAGAGGGGCAAGTTCAGTCTGTCACTCGGGCCTTCTACGTCACCAGCTCACTCCTCCCCTGGACGTGCTGTCTCCCCAGAGGTTAAGAAAAACTCTCATTCTGGCCAGGCACAGTGGCTCACGCCGGTAATCCTAGCACTCTGGGAGGCCGAGGCGGGTGGATCGTTTGAGCTCAGGAGTTCGAGACCAGCCTGAGCAAGAGCGAGACCCCATCTCTACTAAAAAATAGAAAGAAATTAGCTGGACAACTTCAAATATATAGAAAAAATTAGCCAGGCATGGTGGCGCACGCCCATAGTCCCAGCTACTTGGGAGGCTGAGGCAGGAGGATCGCCTGAGCCCAGTAGTTTGAGGTTGCTGTGAGCTAGGCTGATGCCACGGCACTCTAGCCCAGGCAACAGAGTGAGACTCTGTCTCAAAAGAAAAAGAAAAACCCTTGTTCTTATCTCTCTCTGTCTGTGATCTTGGTTGTCTCTGGTGTCAAATGAATGATGGGGGAAAGAACCAAAGCTTCCCCAGTTCACTAACTGCCTTGGGAATCACCCAGAATTTTGTGGTGGCATTGGGAGTCGGAGTTGGCCTAGAAGAAGGCAGTGATCGCTGGGAAACGGAGGTGCTGGGAGCTGGAGGTCTGAGTCGGCCCTGCTTCAGCCAGATTCACTTCCTTTTGTTTTTCATGACCGGACAATGTTCCAAACTTCTGATGTTCCACATCTTCTTGTCTATTAAACAGGGTTCATGCAGCTGATTGAGGGCATTTCTTTTTGTCTAACCTCACTTTTTCCAAATGCACTCGCAGTTTCCAGAGTATGGTAGGCTGAAATATGCCCCCCAAAGATACCAGGTCCTAGTCCCTGGAACCTGTCAATGTTATCTTATATGGGAAAAGGGCCTTTGCAAATCGGATTAAGTTAAGGATCTTGAAAGGGGGAGATGATCCCAGATTGTTTAGATGGACCCTAAGTAAATTCCTGGAGTGTCGCCTGGGGCAGAAGGGAGAGGTATTTGGCTTTAGCACATCCAGGAAATTACAAGATGAAGAAATGCTAAGACAAGTTTACAAAAATGTGGAATAGTTTAAATGTTTACATCTAAGAAGTTGCCACTTGCCACACATACAAATACAACACCATGTAGCAGACGTTGTCCATATCCACTCAGCATGTCCGTACACATGTGCCTGACCTCTAACGGGTCACCTTTGGCCACCGAAGCCTGCTCTACCTGCGTACACTGCAAGCCAGACATGTCAGGGAATTGATGCCTTCAACCCCCAAAAGCAGCTCTCAACAAATGCCTGATGGAAGTTGGGACATGAACACCCCAGCCCCATCAGCGCTTGGTGGAAGAACTCTAAAGCATCTTCTACACTGGCTCCCAGAGGTCTCCCACGGGATTGAGCTCCAGTTGCCCACAGTGGTGACTTAATTAATGACACACTTTTATGGGCTTCTTTCCCTTCCCTGTTATACTTCCTCACTCCTC
>RJWJ010024192.1:0-25065 GCA_004363605.1 Indri indri
TGGAAAGCACTATGATCTCAGTAGAAAAAGTGGATAAAAGATATGAACCAATAATTAATGAAAGAAATAAAAATGGCTAACACATATAAGAAAAACTTAATTTTTCCCAGTATCCAAAAATGCAAATTAAAGCTGTAATTTTTGCCTCAAATTTTCAAAAATTAAGAAAATAGTATTTTAAAGGTTGAGGTAAGGGAATTCACATGTAGCTGGAGGGAATATAAAGTTGGTATAGTTTTTCTGGAAAGTACAGTGCTCAAAGTTCCCAGACTTTTTTCCTTTATGGCAATTTATAATCTTAGTTCTTTTTGCATGACACTCCCAGGCCAATCCAAATACCTAATGGTTCCATTTAAGTAGTTAGGTCCAACCAAGAGTAGTTTTTTTGTGCTGTGTTCGACTGATATGACAGTATTTCCCTTGCAAATTTTAGATATTCCACAGTGCCACTGTGAGTTTGCTGTGATGCCCTGGTGCGTTGCAGTGCACGGTTTGGAAACTGGTGATATGGAAGTATGGTTAAGAACTTAATTTAATAAATGTTATGATTCAGTAATTCTTCTTCTAGGGATATAGCCTAAGAAAATAGATAGGAAGAAAGATTTATATACAAAATTCTGCTCAACAATAATCATCAAATGTTGATATTTACTTCAGATAATTAGGTGTTCTTATTTTAAGTTGTAATTCCCTCTCAGACTCTGGTACCCGGCAGGCTGGTCAAACTATTGACTCTTTCCCTGTAGGAGTTGCAGACCATTTCAGTAACTGCACAGTAAAAGCAGTCTTAGTTTTGAAATTCCAGTCTCCTAGTTGAATACCTAGCATTTGATCCTGATTGAATGAGTTCTCCCTTATTTCTGGGATAAAAAGGTTTTGCTTTTCCTTCAATTGATGAAGATTTGCTTCTGAGATTAAGTTTCTGCTAGTTAACAAGTAGGAGGCATTGTTGAACAAAGATCACCTGAGTTTTAAGTCCTGGCCCCTACCTCTTGCTGGCTCTGTGGCCTTGAACAGGTTATTGAAGTGCTCTGAACTTCAGTTTTCTCATCTGTCAGCTGGGGTAAGGACTTCTGATGTGTCAAATTCAAGTTGATGGCTGTGATTCTTAAGTGTGGTTGTATTTGTGGAGCTGCTTTATAATGCTAAGTGTATAAAAGGATTACTTTTTTTTTCCATCTAGCTAAAAATCTAGGGGCTTTCTTTTACTTTATATTTTATATAAGCTATAAAAACTATCATTTATTTTTATTTTACTCATAGGTAATTCTCACTGAGGGAGAACTTCAGCAACTTGCTCAAGTTTCTGTATCAGGTCTGATACAGAGGTAGTACAGAAACTCTTAGTGTTTTAACATGCCAGCCTTCTGTTTTGTAATAATGATGAGCTTAATATGCTCTTATCACATGTCAAACACTAAGCTGTACACATTATGTCATTTAAGTCACAAAACAAAGTTGTGTTATTTAGATACTGTTGTCATGCCTTCTTATAGATGAGGAGACTGGAGCTCAGAGAGGTTAAGTAATTTGTCCAAGTCCCCCTTTCTAATAAGTGGCAGGGCTGGGATGTTAGCCCAGGCATTCTGATACCAAAGCCATGATCTAGTCACCACAGAATTATATTATTTTGTCATTATATGGCTTTCTATTTCATGAAGATGTAGTAAATATTTTTAATCTGCTTTTAAAAGTTCCGAATTGAATTATTTTTTGGTTAGGAATACAGTATAGCATTTTATTCATATGGCGTCAAATTCACGTGAAAGAACATAGAGTAAAGCCAAAAGCATAGGTTGAAACAGAACTCCCAGATCTGTCAGTTCAGATAAATTATTCTATGATTTTCCAAGATATATAGAAATCATCTTTTTTCTTTTCATAGATGTCTAAAAATATGGGTGCTATCTTTGTCGTTACATTATCATTGCTAGATAAAAGTTGCCTTTGTTGTCCAGAATTATTAACTCAATGGTATTCAGCCTGAACAATGGTCTTTTTAAAAAAGAAATAAAACGTTAACATGCTAACCATTGGCACTCTTTCCTCTCTTTCCAGGCATTCTTTAGTGGTAGACTGAAGGCCAAAGGGAACATCATGCTGAGCCAGAAGCTTCAGATGATTCTTAAAGACTACGCCAAGCTCTGAAGGGCACACTGCACTATTAATAAAAATAGAATAATTAAATACTCTCTTCACCCAAATAAGATTATTCAGAAATAATAAGATTTATTATTCTGCAAAAGTGATCAAAACTAAAATGCTGAGAAATTGCTTAACATTTTCAGATAAATTTTAAGCCTTTCATTTTCTACTAATTTTTCATGTATCATTTTTATGAGGAACTATATGTAAGCCAGCACATAATTATCCTCTGTTCTTAGATCTGTATCTTCATAATAAAAACTTTTCACCCAGGTCTAGTTTCTTTAGAATTTGCGATAGCATTTATAAGTTGAAAGAAAAATTAAATGAATAAAAGCCACTTTGATACTTTCTACACTTCATTTATTATTTTCTGTTCTCTAATTTATTAATACCCCAGTGTTTTAACATGAATTTCCATATATGTACTCATTTTTCACATTTTGTTATAATAGTATTTTGCTTCAAGACAAGAGAAAAGTCTTTGTGCTCCCACAGTTTCTTTCTTCACCCTTCCCCTTTGCTGGAAAGTCTTTACTTTCATACAATGTTTATAAATCTACCAAGTATCTAGCTTTCTTGCATAATCAGTAGTCTTAAATCTTAAAGATGGTCACTAGCAAGTACTGCTATATCACAATTTTCCCCAACATTAAACTCAGATGAAGTGTGCTGGAAAATGCTCTTTCGATGGATTGGCTGCAGAGGTGACCAGCAATAAGTGGGTCTGGCAATAAGTTTCAATCATGTTGAACAACTGAGGAGAATGTGTGTGGGTGGCTGTTACAGGCTGGCTTCCCGGGGACGCTGACTTTGAGATGGAGAGATGGAGATTCATAAGCCGGAAGCTGATTTGGGAGTGCTGTTCAGATCTACACTTGTCAGGGGAAGCAGGGCTGGGTAGAGGGAGAGAGAGAAGGTAGGCTGCAATGCACTTACCACAAGGCCTCAACCCATCTTTGGGGGAGATGTGAATCTCAGATTCGTCCCAAGGCAAGTAGTCATCAGTGATGGACCTTGGGCAAAGCAGTAGAAAGATTCCTGGAATATGCTTATAGTCAGCCAATAATTTTCCCCGCAGCTGAGGAAATATGTTCTTCAGTCCCGAACTGGGATTTAGGAAGCTCAGTATAGTGTTTTATTTCAGGAAAGAAGAATGTAGATTGAGGGAAATAGAGTTTAGGGACCAGGGGAGAAGATCTTAGAAATTTGAAATTGTAATACTTAGAACAGTGATGGAACATAGTAGACCTCAATATGTTATTGTTGATTTAGTGAGTGAGCAGAATAAGTAGAAGGCATAGAAGAAAGATATTTGTAATTATGCCTTTGTCTCATGAATTCTGGATAGTAGAGGGATCCATTGTTTTGCCAATTGAATTTTTAAAAGAAGCAATAGTAATCTTTTAATGTTGATCTTTTATTGTGCTAAATAGCTGTTGTTCCTATTAAGCTTGGAAAAGCTTAGTGTCCAAATATAAAAGCATATTAAAATAAATACCACCATTCATTAATGAAAGTGTTGATTACATACCCTAGATGCTTACAACTTATATTAAGGGACTTATGTTTTAATGATTTATCCATCTCTGTCACTCAAGGCCAGAGAGCCACTTGAATGCAGATTTGGCAGCTTCTTACTAGTCCTCATGCTCCTTAACACTTGTGTAATATTTTATATTGTTGAATGCACCATCCTCCTTAACTCTTTACTTCTTTTTTAACTTCTGGTTAGAAATATATTAATTTCTTAATGAGCATGTTAATCTCTCTGACTTCTATTTGTCTCTTTTGTGATTTCCTTTGACTACCAATGAAGTTTATTAGAGGCTCCAAGGTTTTTTTTTTCCTTCTAAACACCAAGTGGCACCAGGATGTTCAAAGTTTTTATTGGAAGCACGTTAACATAGGCTTCCTCTCCCTGCGCACGTAACAAATCCTAGACTCCTAGAAGGAAAGTAGGTGTTTAGCATAAGCCGCATTGTTTGTACAAGCAGTTAGGGCACATGGAGCCACTCAGTGAGGGAATGGCGGGAAACTTTCCGAAATCTAAGTTCCCGGATACCAGCCAAAGGCCAACCTCAGCAGCACACCTTTCTATGGATAGCAGCAGCCCCGAGGCCTGCTTTGTTAACTCTTCTCTACAATCATAGGATCAGCCTCACCCAAACCACATAGCCTAAGAGCGAAGCAGGTGTGATATCCGAGGAAATTTGGAGTATTGGAAAGCCAAATCGCGAATGTCCACCCCAAGGCTCTTCAGCTCTCCTAAACGGCTGTTTTACCCTATCACCTGGTAAACTATATTCGTAAGCCTTCTAAGTTTGTCACCTGTGTGAAAATGTTCTCAACACTGGTGGAACAATCTCTCACTTCTCACAGAACTTTGGATCTATTTTCAAGCAATCTGAGAAAGCTGAATTTTACGTTGGAGAGAAATAGATTTGAAAAATACTACCCCAACATTTTAACTTTTTCCTTTAGGTCAACAAATAAAACAGCGAAATTGCAAAGGATAATCCAATTCCACTGAGAAATTCTGAAGTTGAGAAACCTCAAAAGCTGACAGTTATGGGAAGTGATTTTCTGAAGAGAAAAACATTTTAGGTCAATGTGGACTAAGCTATTTATGAGGACAGAGGAGAGAAAATAACCTATTTTAAAACCCATAAATAGGCAAACTAGAAAAAGTCTTAGCTAAAAATGAATCTAGATTAATATTATATTTATATGTAGTATATTGGCTGAAATTGCCCAGTTAGGTGGTATGTAGACATCAGGCTTAACATAGCTTAAAAAAATAAAAAGATACCTGAGATGGTAAAATGTTGAGGCACTAAAATTCAAAATTTAACTCATATGAGATCTGTTTATAGCCTCTTCCAGAATCCATCTTTTAAGAAGCTTGGTTATATAACTTGTGAGCCCGTAGCTGACAAGAATTGAAAAATAGACACGTAGAAAGAACCATGTATTATTGCAGGGAGCATTGGCTGGGGGAAGTTTTTGAAGGCAGCAGGGAAGAAGTCATAAAATTAAACCAGAAGACAGACTAAAAAGTATCTCTGGTGTCATTGGAAGTGAAGGTGAAGAGCTCTACACATTTTGATCTCTGGAAGTTAAAAGAGTGTCAGTAAAGAGCAACGATTGGTTAAATCAGTTCTGTAAAGGGCCAGGTAATAAATATATTAGGCTTTGTGGGCCACATATGGTCTCTGTAGCATATTCTTTTTTTTTTATTTTAAGAAAACCTCTGTAAAATTGTGAAAGCCATTCTTAGTTTGCTAGCTGAACAAAAGCTGAGCACAGGTGTTGAGAGCCACTGGTTTAGAATACAAAATTTTAAACTGTCATCTTTATTTGCTTTAAACAATTAACGAAAGTATGAGTGCCTTTCAGGAAAATGTTCATCAATAATGAATAGCAAGGGACAGAACCAGGGCCAAGAACCAGGAAGAAATACTTGAAAAATTTGCTTATTCATATTTTGCTTATTAACGGAGCTTTATTTTTGCTTTGAGACAGAGTCTCGCTCTGTCACCTGGGCTAGACTGCCATGGTGTCAGCCTAGCTCTCAGCAACCTCAAACTCCTGGGCTCAAGCAATCCTCCCATCTCAGCCTCCTGAGTAGCTGGGACTACAGGAGCCCACCACCACACCCAGCTAATTTTTTCTGTATTTAGTAGGGACGGGGTCTCACTCTTGCTCAGGCTGGTCTTGAACTCCTGACCTCAAGTGATCCTCCCGCCTCAGCCTTCCAGAGTGCTAGGACTGTAGGCACGAGCCACCATGCCTGGCCTTTTGCCATTCTTATTTAAATATGTACACATCAATTTTTACTATTAAAGAATAGCTATTTCAAATCATTCTGGTCATCATTTAACTTGTGTTTTCATGTACTTCCTGTTCCTTTAAGATTCTGTCTCAAAATCTTTAACCAAATAAAATTATTAGTCCTTAAATAAAGAGCCAGATATATAAATCTCACCCATTCACAGGATATATATTCTTTCTTGAGCACACATAGAATATTAAGGCCTTAAAAAAATCTCAGTGAGTTTCAAATTACAATATCTAATCAAAATTTAATAAAGTTAAAAATCACCTATAAAAAATATTGTATTCCAAACCTCAAACATTTGAAAACCAATCATCTTTCAGCTCAACACTCACAGTTTCTAGAGAATATCACAAGCATGCATATAATTACATATATTCTGTGTGTATGTATTTGTGTGTGTACATATATAGTATATATATACATATAATTATGTATATAATTGTAACATTGTTTTTAGTGACAAAACTAGAAATAAAATGATATTCAGTAATGGAAGACAAAATAAATTATGGTACCATGAAGTATTATGGAGACATTGAACAGAATTAACTACTAAACATTTATCACTAGATATCATTGAATGACAAAAGGAAGATTCCGTTAAGTATTCATGCTTTAATTCAATTTTGAATAAAATGATATATATATGTTCATGTATATAGATTTTTCACTATAGGGAAAATGTATCTAAACACACTGCGTTGTTAGCAGATTACCGTGGCAGGCAGGGTGGCGGTAGAGGTGGTCGTAGTAGAATGGGAGGAAGAGAGGGAGACCAAACAAAAAGAGCAAGAAAAAGTGTATTAACAAAGCTTGTATATCATCACATTTATTTTATAAAATTATGTCTGCATATGGGAATATATGGAAATTGTATTACATTGCAGGATACAGTTTAAGCAGTAATCAAAGGAAACTTTCATAGTTTAAAATTCTTACACTAACTTTAAGAAATAATATAAATAAAAGAATTAAGTATTCAACTCAAGAAGTTAGGAAAATAGCAACAAATAAACCCAAGGAATGCAGAGGAAAGGAATTAGTGATGATAAAAGCAAACATGAAAAAGTCATTCACAAATATAAAAATCTAGCATAAATAAATTACTAAACGAACAAATCAACAGGCAGATTCTTTAGAAAATACAATAGGTAGCTAAGTCGCAATCTTACCTAATCAATAAAAAAGGACTTTGCTCAACCCTATGCTGATGAGTGTGAAAAGCTGTATAAAAGTAATGATTTTTTTACATCATTGACCCAAATAGGAAGAAATTCTAAACAGATGGTTTGACATAGGAGAATTTGAGAAAGTTTCGAGAAATAATTATTCTTCCCAAATCACCAGGACCCAGGATTTACATGATAATTTACCCAAACCCTTAATGAACTGATAATGCCAATCTCATTTCTATTGTTCTGGAGTGCAGTGAATGAGAGCTGCCATGTTTGTTCATGAAGTTGGTGTATAATATATATTTATACTCAAACTTCACAAACACGGTAAAATCAAAGGAAAGTATGGACTAACGGCCTGTATGTCTATTGAAACATCTGAAATAAAAATAAACAAATAGTCTATAAAAGCACATTAAAAGAGTACTACTTATGGTTCAATACAGCATTAGAAACTCAACTAATATGACTGATTACATTAACAGATCAAATGAGAAAAGCTTGAGCACTCCCTGTATCAGTGAGTGGCCCCAGCATCCACTCAGTCCTCCAACCAGCAGCTCAGGTGTCATCTTGGATCTTCCCTTTCATCCCTATAAACATTCGTGAACCACCGTACTCTATTAAATTGCTGTAGACATTTCACTTCTTCCTAATTGTTCTGTTAGATTAAAACTTTTAGGAGTAGAATTATGGGTCTAAGGGTCTGAGCTACCTTACAGCATACCTTTACAGTCACAAGGTCCCATCTGTGCTTATCCCACCTTGGGGAGGAAAGGAGACCAAGTGTTTGCATGTTTATGAATGGCAAGTTCTGTCCTAAAAAGAAACAAAAGTGACAGTCTTGTATAAGTCAATGCTTACCTACTGCAGCTGTACTTTAATTCCCAGTGTTGTTAAATTTTGTATCATCAAACAAGAAAAAGCAATTGAGGCAATAAGACTTAGACCTCTGATTCAAATGAGGTGGCTATGGGAGTAATTTAGACAAATGTGTACCCTGCTTCTGTGTGCAGATGACGGACCAGGAGGAGAAGTCCCTGCTTCTGATTAGGAATGGACACTGTCAGAATATGCCGCCCTGCTCACAGAACATATCGTAAGGAGATGGGTAGTTCTGTGTCTTTAAAATGATTTGAATCTTTTGCTCCTTTGAATAATCAACTGAAGTTGGGGCTCAGTGGTGACCAACCTTCAGTCCAAAGTGAGTCACACCCCCTTTGCTCATGTCCAAGTGAGGATACCCGGACAGAGAGAGGATTTCAGCTGGGAGCTCAGATTGGGATATTGGAGAGAGGTGTGATCAGTACCACTACTTTCTGGCGCACTGCACCCTATAAAATAGGTCTCTCTTCTTTTTCCTGTGCCTGGTGAAGAATACACGATTTGATTGGCCTGTGGTGGCAGGTTAGGATATCTTGGAACAAATGATTTCCCCTCATGCTTTACTTTGAAGCCTAATTTAGGAGCTATAGAAATATAGCCTGTGCTCCATATGGCCACATGGATTTTCAAGTAGTGGGTTTTCACGACCACCAATGGATAGTATTTATTGAATGAGTATTTATTGAAATAATGTGTGCTGGGCGCTGGAGATTTAGAAATGAATGAGGAAGAGAGAATAACTGACTTTCAACAGCTGATTGCATTGAATGAGTAAATCCAATTTTACTGTTACTTCATAGAGATTATTATCATTTAAAGAAATTCTTAATCTTTAGCAGATGTTCAGTGGTTTCTCACATTTAATTGCTTTTTTATATTACTTAGAGAATAAATACTTTCCCATGAGTTGTTTAAGAAATACGCATTTCTCCACATGTGAATTATCCGTTTCTATTCTTAGAGTTGGTAATTTAAAAAAAAAATCCCATTTGGCAAGTGGCAATGAAACTCTGAGAAGTTAAATGAGGTGTTCCAGGGCACAGTGGGAGAGGTATCAGAGTCAGACCAAGAAACAAGGTCACCCGACTCCTAGTTTGTGTTTATTCTACTAGGCCTTTCAAACGGGACCTCTAAACATATCCTTCCGTCTTCATTTTTAAGTTTAATATGATTTGCCTTAAACTTTTCTCCTTAATTAAGGTGAATGTGGCTCTGAAGAGTGCTCCTTCTACAATGCTAGCTGAACTTTCCCTCTGTAACTTTGGAAGTATAGAAAATTCTCTAAAGGTGAAATAAGAGAGGGCTGGGTATTATATAGCCACTTGGACTAGAGAAGTCCTTTTATTTTTGTAGTTTTTAATTTCTGACTTTTCTTGCAGAGTCAAAAATGTGCCTGCAGCTTATACTTTGATAGCTCTTTTCTTTATGTATTAAGGTTCCATTCCTTAAGTGCCTTTTTACAGTTCCTCAGGGGCTCGTCTCTTCTAGACCTCCACCCCCCTCCCCCACATTACACGTGCAAACTTATGCTTTGTATTTTTACTGGTAAAATCTTGCAGTTGGCAAAGAAAAATTCTCTCTTCAATTTAATTAGGATTATCACTATAACTATTATAAAAGAATAATACCGAGAGGCTCCAAACAATTTCTTTACCATAGCACATCTTTATTTTTTTGTATATATTAAACGTGAAATAATTACTATTGTAAACATATTGACTTGCTGTAGAACTACTTGACTTTATTGGTTGGCCATTTAAAAAAAAATTACAAGTTCCAAATCTCAAAATCAAGTCAATTAAAATGTTTAGTCACTTATCATTTTATGAATTCAATGAGAATTCGTCTAATCACTTATTCAATGATTAGACTACAACAAAAATAAATTATTCAAAGTCTCATATTCTTTGTAAAGACATTGAATTTTCTAAATTCACTTCAACTCACCTGAAAATCAGCTCAGGACACAGGAAAACAAATGAAAACTTCGGAAGTTCTTATAATCAAATGGGACCTGTTTTCGTGTTTATTTTCACTTTTACACGTCAAAGAATGGGTTTCATCATGATATTTTATTCTAAGCAGAGCGTTAATTCATCATTATAAAGGTATCTAAAATAATGATGTATGACATAATTAATTGGAATAGCTGAAACAAAGAGATTGTGCATTGCTGAAATGGATGAATGAATGTCTCAACACAGGAACATGTGCAAGCAACTAGTAATAGCTCCCTAGTTCCGTGAGCCGCCTTACTTCTTGGGCTCATATTTATTCCCTTTCTCATTTGAAACAGCTGGCCCGATGACAAGGCAGGGAATGGTCTCCCTTGGCTGAAAACTCAAGTTCATTTGCTGCTGGTAACTTGCTATGAGAACTGGGCAAGTCACTCTCTAGGCTTTTTCCTTAGCTGTTAATTTAAGGGCTTGGACCAGGCCTTTGCCAGAAGGCGTCTAGTTTCAAGATTTCAGGAGTCCATGAGCATTCAAGTTCCAACCTTTCGTTGAAATCAAGTATTTCACTTTATCAAGTAAGAACTATACAGTATATGTGTACCCAATGAGAAGCAAGCGATGAAAAGGAGAAAATGGTATGATGAAGATGTTAGCAGCATTGGTGGAGTGAAGGGGGCGGGAACCCAGGTTTCCAACCCTATTGGTCACATCTCATTTAATATATAAATCAAAAGAGCTTGAGTCTCCCTCCTGCTTACCTGAGAAATCCGGTGCTCCACCAACATGTCCAACCATTCCTGGGAGTGGGAGGGTGTTTAATGGCTTTCCTAATCACCTTTTGATATGATTTTTAATTTCATTTTCAGTCTCTCATTTCACCTCATTCAGCTATTCCCCTCTTTCAACATTGCATTGATTCTAAATGTAGAAGAGCATTCTTTTCCATTGACATTTTCCCCCAAATCACGCACATGCAAGGTAATTACACATACTAGACCATTACTGAAGTGTTAGGATTAACACAGAGCTCAGCCCAGCAGGCTACTTGTGGAATACACTATATACTCTGGTTCTTTAAAAGTGCCTTGGCCCCTCCCACTGCTGAAAAGTCCCAAACAGGAGACCCCTCTCACATCTGCCCTCCTCACCTCCCACATCTCCGGATGCTCCCAATTCCTCCCACTTGATTATACATGACCATTTAGCTCTGTGTCTCAACATGCCACTGGAGTGTTTCTTTTCATCACTGACGAGGGTTTCAGAGTATATTCCGAAACAAAGGCATTTCTCTCCCTGGGAGGATTCTACCTCTAGGAAAAGAAGAAAGGCAAGGTAGGGAAGAGTAAGTAGGAAGACTAGGAGGTGGCTTGGGAAGAAGGTGGCAGAAAAGAGAAATACTGTCCCTGAGTTGCCCACCACTGGTAGTGCCTTGTGTCAAGAGTTTTACAGGTATTATCCCAGTTAATCATTAGAACAAACATATGAGGTTGATAATATAATTACCCCATTACAAAGATGAGGATACAAATTTGGGGAGGTTAAATAACTTGCTCAAGATCATATTGCTATTATGTGGCAGATCTGGGATCTGAATACAGGCAATCTTTGTGCTTAATCACTGTAAAATGTGGCTTTGTCTATATATAGACATATGTTATTGCATTTTATTCCAGCGAATCATGTGCAATTTTCATCATTTTTTCCAAAGAAGAAACTTTTCCAAAGTCACAGAGTTAGGATGAGGTGGTGCCAGGAGTCAAAGCCAGGGTCTCCAACTCCAAAGTCTACGTGGCATGCTGGCTGCATAGACTTTCCATTTAAAATATTAGTGTATCTATACTTTCACTTGAGTTTAACAAGCAGAATTTATAATGATTCCATTAAAAATTTGCAGGGTTTTATAATAAACATTACAGAGTTGATGCCTAAGGATATTAAGTTTACGGTGTGAGCAACTGAAAGAAAAGAAGGAGTGCTTCAAAAAAGATTAAAGAGAACACCTTCAGATAGTAAAGATATTAATACTATTGGGGAGAAACACACACATGTGAGATTGTGAGGTGCTAGGATTGTTCTAACCTTGGGATTTTAAACCCACGGATTCTGGTAAGAAACGTCTTACTGTGTGCTTCATCTTGTTGAACATGAACTAACTGGCGAGTATGAAGAAAATTGTTGTCTATGTTAAAGTTGCAACTAAAATACTGAATTTTCATTGTCTTTTGAAATTATAGTGCCCATAGAAACATTTGCACATAAAAATTACAGAAAAGGGTGATAGGGAAATTTGAGTCTGACTTTAATGAGCAGCCTACCAGAGAAATGAAGAGAATGTAGACCCAACAGAATCAAATGCGTCAGGTCCAACCCAATGATTGCTTGAATCTCTTTTTTGATGTACCTGGCAGGTGGAGGTGCAGCCTTTCCTTGGTCCTCTCTGGTGATGGAGAACTGTTTTTCCTAAGGCAGAGGAGGAAAGTCTTTTCTGAGGCAAGTGGGAAAAAATTCAGTGCGGTGATGAAATATGTTTCCCATCTGTAGGTTTTGGTTTTTGCTTAATGAGGCAGGAGAGAATAAATTTCTCCTGTTCTTTAGAATCGGTTCAAATTCTTTTTAAAATGGTGGGAATGTGGTCTAACAGAAACGGTGTTAGACTTGGGTCTCAGGTAGGTGGGTGATGCCTGGGGGTGCATTCTCTTGGCCCATCTCATGGGGTTGCTTTAAGAGTCAAATGAAAATAAATATGAATGTGTCTTAATAACAACACCTGGTAGTTCTGTGCTTTATGGCTTATAAAATTGGTGCAGACAATGCTCTAAAGGTAGGCAGATGAGTGTAGATTCAGAGACTTTGCATAATTATACAAGAATTGTCAAGACACAGAGCACCGTGAGCATGAGTTTGTCAGTGTGGGGATGGGGATAAGTTCTGGTTGTCAAAGATCTGATGTCAGGAGAGGGGACATGTGTTCCAGGCTACCTGCATAGGGGTCAGATCCTTCTCAAGAGTAGGAGACACTTCCAGGTTTCCTGCCCTGAGCTCTCTGTCACAGGGGAATTCCTTAACCCTCCCTCCCCCACCCCAGGGCCCTTCCGCAATGTATTGCCTGGTTCCCTTGAGGGTCATTGTCCTGATCTGATTCCAGCAGGTCCTTTGTGACTAGAGGACCCTGCCTAGCTCTGTCCACCTTTCCCATGGCGGAGACTTTACTCCTCGCCTGATGGTGAAGGGCCTGCCTTCTGGGGCAGATTTCTGGGATACAACCATTACTGGCTTACTTCTTATCATTGGTGGCTTGGTTTTTTTTTTTTGTTTTTTTTTAACACTGTGTTTTATTTTTTAGATTGGATTCACCTAATACCAACCATGTCCTAAATAATGCCTATTTTTTAAACTCCTGAGATTCTATGTCTTAGACCAGTGGTTCTCAAAATATGGTCCCTGAACCAGTAGTATCCACAGCCCCTGGGAACTTGTTAGAAAGGCAAGCTTTTGGGCCCCACTCCAGACCTACTGAATCAGAAACTCCGGGGATAGAGTCCAGCACTCTGTGTTTTAACAAGCTCTTCAGGGGATTCCGATCTCATCAGTGTTTGAGAGCCCTGTCTTGCACGGGCTGGCTGCCCTCTGCAAAGGCAGGTTAGCCCACTTCACCTCCTTCTTCTCCCTGTCCCAGTCATGGAGACGGGCCTCTGCCGGGTCAGCTCCACCGCATCTCCCCAGCCTGTTGCTCAAACCCATCGAAGGATCCCTTGTATCTACGCACAGTCTGGGCTAAGATCACCACGGGAGCATACTGAGCCACATATTTTGATGCTATGATTTATAGACGCCCGTCCTGCTCTAAGTGGGCACTTATACAGCAATGGCAAATAACACATAATTCTTTCAAAAACAAAAGAAACATTACTGATGGTGTTGGAGGTGGTGCGGAGGCTCCAGAGATGGGAAGTCAGTTAGGAAAGCACCCTATTTCACACTCAGGATAACATGCCTGGACTTCCTTCTTTTCTCCTCTTCTTTTTCCTTCTAGTTTTATTTTTCTTCCTTCCTGCAGGAACAGATGAGTAGTTTGACAATGTTATTAGCTAAGGAAAGGAAGAGAACATTGCCTTATTTATAGATTTTGGGTGTTAATACCTAGAGGTTTAACTGTGAAAGCGAAGGTGAGTCTTCATGATTGCTACTTAATTTCCTCAGGAATAACAAAGTGGGAGCTACAATACATCTTTGTTCGCAGCTATGGTTTTCATTAAATTTAATTAAGTCTCCCAGAAGTTTTAAATTTAGTCCACTTCGAAATGCAGGTGGCTTCTGTTAAGTATAATTATATTCCCTTTATAGCTGCCATGGTTTGGGAACGTTGGGCTGTCAGACTTTGAGTCTTTAACGAGCTCACCGGTGCTTTGGTTTCAGCGTGCATGTCCAAGCACAGCTCTTCCTGACTTCCTTCTTCCCTCCTTTCCTTCCCTCCTTTCTCCCTCTTTTGCAGAAGGCTGAGGCTAATATGAACTTAACAAAAGTTGCCCAGTTATGCTTACAATCTCACTAATGAATTGTCAACATTTCAGTGGTTTCTAAGCCAGGCTGGTTGACCAGTGGGGCAGGTTGATGAGGCAGGCAGGAGACCTTGAGTTCAGCACATCCATGTCCCAAGAATTAAGGGGCCACAGGCCTAGAAGATCGAGAGCAAAGGTCTGGGGCTGCCTTAACGGCAAACACCGCTACCACCGCGGATGGGAGTGAAGTGCCTTCAGCTCCCCTCCACCTGTTGTTTAATCCTTTTGCCTTTGAACCAAGTACATTCTTTTTATTTCTAGATTTAGAAAGGAGTCAGTAAAAATTTGTTGTGAAGTTAGCACAGTAACATTGCAGAAAGCCTTCTGATATAATCACCAGTGTTTCCCAAATGACAAATTGAGTCACAAAAAGTAATTTGCTCAAGGTCATGCAGAATTGAATCTCAGTTTTCTGAACCCCCATCTCTGTGCAATCCTGCAAATTAAGGTGGGCTTAGGGGGTAGGAGGAAGAGAAGTAGTAGTTATTAAACAGCTATGGTGTGCAAAACTGATTTTTCAGGCTCCAACATTTTCATGTGAAAGGAATTCCTCCACAGAGATCCCAGAACAATTGTATTTCCTGTAATTGTGCTGAAGTTTCATATCAGTGCTTTTCTCACCTGGCTAAGAGCATAATATATCATTGCAAAGGTAATGAGAGAAGGTTGTCAGGAGTTTGATGAAGTTCAAATATTTTTGTACTCTTGATATCAACTACGCTTTCCTGAGCCTGAACGTGGAATATCTAGGTCAATGTAATTTCTTTGGAAGTAAACAGTTTTCTTTTAAAGTTGCAAGCAGATTCCTGTACTGCTTGTGCACACTTTATTCAATTCCAACTCTAACCTCGTGCACTTTTAATAATGTGCATAGTCGTTATTGTGATCTGTGGTGATTGGAAATAAATGTCAAGTGGTTGAATAAATTGTTGTAATTGGTGTTATTTTTACATAGCTAAATAAATCAAATATTGGTGAGTTTTGTTTCTCTTTGGTAGTCTTTCAGTTTCTGTAATCAGCATTACTATAATCAATTTTTCAATAGTTTCGACTTTCCTTTGATCCATACAAAAGAAAAACATTTCTTTCCAATTGAGGATTGAATATAGACTAGGTACTAGAATTTTATTAAGTATGATAATGGTGGTCGGGTTATGTAAGAAAGCATCCTTCTGTTATAGAAATGCACACTGAATTATGTGGAGTTGAAGTGATGTGATAGTTGATTATACTATTCTCCTACTTTTGTGTATATTTGAACATTTTCACAATAAAAAATTAGTCTCCTCATACAAGTAGTACATGCTATAATGCAAAGCTACTGGAGATGATCCACACAGATACAGGTTCCAGTCATGGCCCTGTATTAAAGTGGCGTCGTTGCGGGTTCACCCACAGCCCCTTCTTAGGAGTCTATTCTGTCCATGGCTCTTGGTGCCCTTATTTTAATGCTGTATGCTCTTCCACAACATCCCAACTTCTAGGACACAGCAGATTTAGGCAAAAGTCCCTACGGTAGCCTCAGGTCTAAGCTGTGTTTTTCAATTCTGTTTACCAGAAGCCCCTCATTTAAGGAAATCACTGGACACTAGTGTAACCCAACAAAGGCCTTTGACAGAGTGACCCACCACCCTCCTTCCAGCTTGGACAGTTGGGCAGGGAAGCCTGGGAAATGCCAGGGTTACTGCCCAGTTCTTGCGACAACCAGGAACACCCCCAACATGTCCAAATGGGCCCAGGTCCCTGGCGTCTGAGTAGCTGATTCTGGGTGTGTAGGGGCGGGAGGGAGCACGCTGTGCACTCAGGCTGAGGCTACGTGGAAGCTGGGATAGTCGTGCTGGGGAAGGAAGTTTCCAGTCCCTAAGGCTGTGTTATGGGATGCCTCTTCCCTCTGGCTTGTGCCTCCCACCCACAGTATCCTCTCCATTGTTATGAAGTGTTCCCTACAAACTTTCCCTCCGCTTGCTGATGGCTAAAATGCCTGCAAGGGGAGAAGACATTTCAATCTGCAATCAGTGATGAAATGTATGAAAGTAAACACCTGGTTGAGCTGAAGCGCTGGAGTTCCTTTGCCCTGAAGGATAATCACTGTTAAGCGGTGATATCAGAGCTTTCCCTGATGAGAGGGAAAGAAGGTGCTGGGGATGGTGTGGGCTTTTCTCCTGGAAAGCAGGAGAGGCTGCTCCTGACTCTTGTCTGTGTGGACTAACAAAGGCCTTTCTGGCTTCTGTGGCCCCTGGTGCCTAAGGCAAGGAAGGCCCAAGGGGAAGCCTGAGGTGTGCTTCTGAAGCAAGGAGGATCCCGTTATATTTGGCCTATGGAAATAATTTTTATTGCTTTCCAGTGTGAAGTTTTGCTTTCTCCGAATGTGATGGGGGTGGTGGTCGTGGTGGAGGAGGCCTCAGAGCGTCAGAGAAGGCAAGTGTGAGTGAGGAGGCTGACACGTGTTCTCCAGCTGCTTAGGTGCGAGGATGGTCACCTCATTTGGATGTTGTAACAACTGAGTTTTTCTCTCTAGATCTGTTATAGGGAGACTGGGGCTGCATAAGTGAACAGGTGAGCTGTGATTTGTCACACAGGGTGTTTTTGCTTGTGGTTTTAAATGCTTGCTCTTTGCCGTAAATTACTTGTAGTTGTTAACATGCTTTGATATTGTCTTAAATAGTTGTGTTTATTGTGAGAAGATAATTCCAAAAGAATGTTTTGTTTTTAGTAAAGATTACCCATGACTGCTCCTTGAGCTATCTCACATATGGTATTTGACATAAGGTCATAAGTGTATAATTTTGCTCTATGACTAAAATAACAGTGTGCAAACCTCCTTTGAGCCAGGGACTCTAATAAGAGCCCAAGATATATTTTAAGTGCACTTGTAAAGGGCTTGGCTTTCAATGAGAAGGAATAAATTCAGATGGCTGTAAAGGGGATGTAGGTTCCAGCCACATTATCCCCTCTCCTGCCTTTCTGCAGTCTCCACTGCAGGCATTAGCTCATTGGGGACATGTTTTAGCCTCTCTGAATTGTCCACAAGCTATTAAAGTATTTGCAATGGTGAAAGCTAATATCAGATACTTCCCCTCCCTGTGATTCTGGAGATGTTTAAAAAAGTACAGGGACTCACTGAATGAATGTTGAGCTCCTAAAAGGACTTGTGCTATAGAGGAATCAACCTGGTGAGCAGTTTCCATTTGCCTTCAGAAAATATGCTTCACTTTTTCTTCATTGGGCTTTTATCTGAGTCAGAAAATACATAACAATAATGCTGTGATACGGAGACAGCGGCAGCAATAGTCTAGTAGTGAGGCAGGAGGCATCTGGAAATTTCTGAAAATCTAGGCAAGGAAGCAGGGTCCAGAGTCCAGAGGGCCAGAGAATCAGCGGGAGCAACTTTAACACATGATTGTGGAAACCTTGACCTCTAGATCCGGTATAGGCTGCAAGTGGGTTCATAAAGGTTTAGCTGTTGAGAAGGCCCTTTTAATCTTTAAAATTGATGTGTGTTAAGAAAAGTTAGTCTCCTCCCAGGTTGGAATTTATGCAACGGTTTCCAAATTGTGGTCACTGAACCAGCAGCATCAGCATCACGCGGGCACTAGTTAGAAATGCAGATTCTTGGGCCAAGCCTAGACCTGCTAAATTAGCAGTCTGCTTCAAGTGTGCAGGTGATCCTGCTGTGTGCCAAGTTTACAGGCCTCCAGTGGATCCCAGTGACAGAAACATAGCCGTGGGATTTCCAGAAGAGCTCTTGGTGAGGTGGTGAAGATTCAAGCTTGGTTTCTAAGCCCTCAGGTAGTGAATGAGTGAATAGGAGGTTGAGTTTGGTGGCTAAAGTGGGCCCCAAATCCAACAACGGAATTTCTTTTTGTAAAAGTCTGGGAGATACTTTTCCTCTTCAGTATAAAATACGTCTAAACCTAAGAAGGAAAGTACTGTATAAAGGAGAAACCATATATAAAACTAAAAATTTCACTTTGGAAATGCCTTACCTTTGGGGTATGGGGCTCTTAATTTTCTAAAACTACCCCTTCCCTTGTATTTATATTATATGCTGAGCTAACTATTCTTTATTGAGCATCCTTTTTGGCTGAATTGCTTCTCTACCATGACTGTCCTGAAATGGTGAACATTCAAATTGTTTTTTATTTTTTGTATTTTTAGTTGTCTGGCTAATTTTTTTTTCTATTTTTGGTAGAGATGGGGTCTCATGCTTGTTCAGGCTAGTCTCGAACTCCTGACCCTGCAGGCAATACTCCCGCCTCGCTTCCCAGAGTGCTGAGATTACAGATGTAAGCCACCATGCCTAGTCTCAAATTGCTTTTTAGAATGCTGGATATAATATCAAACACTGACTAAAAAAGGATTTGCAGTTCCTCATATGTCTACTCTATGACTTGTTCTTCTCATCATATATTTTAGAAATAAATCATGAATCGGCTTTCCCTATGCCATTTTTAATAAACAACAGTCTTTTGAATTTTTAAAATAAAATATGTGCTTTCTGCTACTAGACGTGGGAAAAAAATGAAGTAATATATCTTCCTTGGAGCTCTAGTGAAGATTCTTTTATGTTAATGTTCTTTTTAATAAACGAAGCTACAGGGTAAAAGTTCAGTCAGCAACAGCTATGGGAAATAAACGATAAGCACCAAACCATAATTAGAAATGCAGTCAGAAAACAAGGCTAGCTCTTGACTAAACTTAGAGCTGGTTTTGAGTCTCACAGAGCATAAAGACACGTATATGTAGAGTTATATACAGTAGATAGTTATATCTATTTCTATATAATTAGTATAGAAATATATCTAGTAGTTATCTAATATAGATAACTATATATAAATATAACTATCATTATATCTATACCTCTATCTATATGGTTATCTAACTAGGTAAAGGTACCTTTTCCCGTAGTAGACTAGCCAAAGTCTTTATTCATTTACCATATGGGAAGACAACCTTCATTGTATTTAAGCAGTGAGAATATAAGATATCAAGACATTGGAAGTCAGGGTGTGGAACAATTACTAAATGAGGGGAAGAGGGTCTAATATTTCAACAATAAGCCAAGTGTTTCTATACTTTGAATTGTATAATCCTTAAGACAATGCTTTAAGGATAATATCTCCACTTTATAGATGAATTAAAGAAGGATCCTCAAGATCATGGACTAAAATTAGGGATTGATTGCAGAAATAAAGACATGTAACAAAGGCACGTCTTTGGTGTTAAGATGGTAAAATTCAGGCAATGCCAGAGCCCTGATGGGGCGAATAGTTAATAAAAATATATGGAAGCTGACCTGTGTCCTTAGTCGTTTGTTGCTCTGACCTCTGCCTCTCCATACTCCCAGGGCTAATGATACAATCTCAGAAGCCTGCCTCCTCTCGCTGTGCTGCCCTCCTTAAGAGTTTGAGTAGAATCCTGTCTGGAGGAGTTTCTCAACAGTGATTCCATGGGGCCCAGGCTCTCTTCTCTGGACCTCATCACCTCCCCTTTCCTTAAAGTCACTGTGCCTCCAGCCAAATTGTTTTCAAATATGAAAGTGTGATAAAAACATTTTCAGGCATACAAGGCTTCTGATGGGTTGCCATTATAAACACATATATTGAAAATATCTTTCGGAGGAGGCACTCATGTGAGAAGGAAAACACATTCAGAAGATGCTGCAAGAGACAGGGAAGAAAGGAATAAAATACCTTGGTAAAATTCATATGGTCTTATAAAAGATACAGAAGAAAGAGAAAAAGTATATTCATAAGAGCCTAGACTAAAATTCTAGACAATAGCAACATAGTAAATGGTGGGCATTGGAAAATAAAGGGAGATAAGTACCTGTCTTGTGAAGGAAAATGTATAGGTGTTGGGAAATTTAAGATATTAATAGATTTAAATAATGTAAGAATGATGATTCTTAGGTTAAGTACATTCACTATAAGAAGAAAAACAGATGTTTAACTTTATATCAGTAAAAAAAATTATGTCCAAATGATAGGAAAAGAGAGAAATAAAAGAAGGTGTGGTAAATAGCAATTATTAGATTAGATGGAAGAAATAATTCCTAATATAAAAGTAATTTGAATAAACATAAATGGTTTAAGGTAATCACCTAAAGGATAAAAGATCTAGATTTGATTAAAAAACACAAAATTTTGTTGTTTAAAAAATACAAAGTTTGAAAATAAGGGGATGGAAAAGAATGTATAATCAAAGATAGAGAACCAGCCCCTGCCCACTCCCACCCCCTCCTAAAAAAAAAGAGTCACAACATTTATATATGACAATGTAAAAAAATAAGGGCAAAAAGTGTTGTTATATTCTGGTATAATACAACAATGGAACAAGAAGCTGTAAATACCACAAAAATATATTCCCCATAATATAGCTATAAAAGCAAAAATTGACAGAATTGCAGGCAGAAATAATAAATAGAGACTGTAGCTGTAGATTTTAACACATCTCTCAGCAATAAGTATTAATAGATCAAAAAGACAAAAAATAAACAAGGATATTAATGGTATGAAAATAAAATTAATATGCTAAAAGATTTACATGTATATTGAAATTGAAATTCATACTCAATGGATAGAGAATACTCATTCTTTTCAAGAGCTCATGCACATTTACAAATATACACTGTTAGTCCATAAACAAAGCCTTAATAAAGTTCAGAGGATCAATAACACAAAGACCATGTACTCTGACCGTAATGCAATAAAATAAGAAATTAATAGCCAAAGAATAGCCAAAATAATACCATAATATATGGAAACTTAATAATGTAGTATTAAATAACTCTTGAGTGAAAAAGGAAATGATAAAAGAAATTAAGAAATACTTAGGACTGAGGCTGGGAGCAGCGGCTCATGCCTGTAATCCTGGCACTTTGGGAGGCCAAGGGGGCAGGATTGAGGCCAGGGGTTTGAGGCCAGCCTAAGCAACACAGCAAGACCCTGTCTTTACAGAAACAAGAATAAAAGCAAAACCAAAAAAACTTAGGACTGAGAAATAGCGAAAACTGTACATATTAAATGTGGGGGTACGGGTAGTAATATTCAGAAGGAATTTTGTAGCTTTAGAGATGTTTGACAGGAAGCAAAAAAGCTTAAAAAGAAAAGTTAAGCAGTCAGTTCAAGAGGTTAAGAAAAGAGCAATAAAGAAAACTCCTAAAAATAAAAAGAAAGGAGATAATAAAGATAAGAGAGAATTCAATTAAATAGAAAGCATACAAACAGAAAACAATAAAGACACATGAAGAGTTTCTAGGAGATGACATCAGTGAAAATGGTAAGTGCCTGTGAAAATTCTCTCCTCTATAAAACAAGGAGAACACTGGAAAACGAGAACACTGGAAAACATCATCGGAGTCAACATTTTTCAGAGCTATGGACACTACTCATTGGCCTGTGGCAATCAAAGAAAGATTAACTCAAGAAAAATGTATGAATCTTGGTAAGAAAGGTGAGCTTTATGGCTTTTTAATTTGCTCTATTTTCATCCTCCTCTCTCTAGCTCCTTGGTAGGCTGAAAACCAACAGCCCACAATCACAATAAAAACCAGAAACCAGGCAGCCACTAGAGGGGGCAAAATGGGATTAAAAATCCTTCAAAGCCTCACTTCCAGAGAAATGACAATATTTTATCTGCCTGGTGGTTCTCTGGAGCACTTCTCTTGCAAGGCTGTCTTTATTTGATCTGACTTAGCACTGACCCAGTTCTAAAAGCTTTTTCCTTGAAGTGTTTTTGGAAAACAATTACAAGCAATGGTTTAAACTTGTGGCTGCCTGAAGCAATGGTAACAGTTGAAGCAAATAATAGACTAGCCAGATAGTTAAAAAGAAAAGCTGGGGTATGATATGTCCATATTGGCTTTAAAGAGCTCTTGTATATTCCTAGGAATCTAGAAGGCCATGGGCATGTTAAGGGTTGTGTGCATGCTTAGATCTCTCACCTCTGGCTGACCTTGAGGCTCTGAGGAGGTGAAGGCTAAGGCAGAATTGTCAACTGCCTGACTGGGTGTTGAAGGTGTGTCCCACTATGCACACAGAACCCCTAAGTAAAGACTGGGAAACTCATTGGTTCACAGTGTTTAGGGAAATCTCTGTCTAATCATTAGCTGACTACCAAGCTAACCAAGAATAGATATCAGTGGTCACAAATGACAAAGAATATAGACTTTAAAGATCGAGTTCAGAAAATTCACTAAACAAGCAATAACAACTGTAACAAACAACAACAACAACAAACGCTGGAGAGTAAGGAGAATCTTGTTTCTAGAGTCACCACATCATATTATTTAAAATGGCTAGTTTTTAATAAAAAATTATGAGACATGTAAAGAAACAAGAAAGTATGTCTAATACACAGAGAAAATGCAGCAATAGAAACTATCCCTGCAGAAGCCCTGATAACTGACTTACCAGACAAAGGCTTTTGTGATAGTTAATTTTGTGTATAAACTTGAATGGGCCATGGGGTGCTCAGCTATTTGGCTTAACATTATTTCTAGGTGTGTCTGTGGAAGTGGTTTAGATGAGATTAACATTTGAATCAGTAGACTGAGTAAAGTAGATTGTCCTTCCCAGTGTGGGTGAGCCTCATCCACTCTGTTGAATGTCTGAATAGAATAAAAGGCTGAGTAAGAAAGAATTTTCTCTTTGTCTGACTGTTTTTGAGCTGGGACATTGGTCTGCTGCTTTTGTACTTGGACTGGAACTATACCTTTGGCTGTCCTTGGTCTCTACTTCGCTGACTGCAAATCTTGAACTTCTCAGCCTTCTTAATTGCATGAGCCAATTTCTTATAGTATCTCTCTCTCTCTCTCTCTCTATATATATATATGTATTTAAATATGTCTGCATTTATATACCTATATGTCTAATATTGGTTCTGTTTCTCTGAAGAACCAAGACAAATAGAACTTTTAATCAGCTACTTTAAATATGTCCCAAGAACAAAAGAAAACCATGTATAAGGAAATATAGGAAAGTATGAGAATGATGTTTCAACAAATGAAGAATATTAATAAAAAGATAAATTAAAAAATATAATCAAGGAGAAATTAAGGCATTGAAAAGTACAATAACTAAAATGAAAAATTAACTAGAAGGATTCAACATTAGATTTGAGTAGGTGGAAGAATTAGCAAATTTGGAACAGGTCATTTGAGATTATATAGTCTGAGGAACAGAAAAAAAGAGAAGAAAAATGAACAGAACCCCGGAAATGTGTGGGACACCATCAAGAGTACTAACATATGCATAACGGGAATTCCAGAAGAAAGTGTCAGAAGGAGGATTTGAAGAAATAATAACCAAATACTTTCAAAATTTAATGAAAAACATTAATCTACACATCCAAGAAACTCCATGAATTCCAAGTAGGATAAATTAAGCGAGATCTATACCTAGACACAACATAAGCAAATTGTTATAAACCAAAGACAGAGACTCTCAAAAACAAGAGAGAAGTGACCCATAACATACAATGGATCTGCAATAAGATTAATAGCTGACTTATAGAAGCCATAGAGGACAGAGGAAGTGGGATGACATAGTCAAAATGCAGAAAAAAAAACCACTTTCAAACAAGAAATCTATATCCAGTAAAACCACCCTTCGAAAATGAAAGAGAAATTAAGACATGCCCAGAGAAACAAAAACTGAGAATTTGTTAGTAAACCTGCCCTATGAGACATATTAAAGGGAATCCTTCAGACTGAAATGAAAAGACGCTAGACAGTAACTCAAATCCACATGAAGAAATAAAGAACAACTAGAATAGGTAAATATAAAAGACAGTATAAATGTAGTTCTGGTTTGCAACTTTTATTTCTCTTATTTGATTTAAAAGACCACTGAATAAAGCAATAATTAGAACTCTGTGTTGATGGGCATACAATGTATAATGATTAATTTGCATGATAATAACAGCACAAAGCAGGGGGAAGGTGCGGGGAACGTGGCCAATGCTCCCCGCAAAAAGCCGGGTCCCTTTGGTAGAGTTGCAAGGGATAAGAAAATAATAGAGAAAAATGGAAAATGGAAGAAATAAAAGAATACACTGAGACAAAGATATAGTTTTATAAGTTTATAAAGATCATAGGCAAAGCGGGAGCTCAGGGGGCTCAGACCTCTCTGTTGGTCTCCAAAAAGCCCCTAATGAGGCCTTACATGGTAACTTATAGGGAATAGTAAATAATTGCCAGGGGCAACAGATTTACATAACAGCAGGTAGTTCCTCTCAGGTTAACAGATTTTCAAAAGGCTTCTACAGATTCTTTAACAAATTCTATCTACCTGAGCAAACAGTCACAAAGTCTTTCAAAGGTTAACTTCTAAATTCTAAGGTAAGTTTATCATTTAACAGAGGGGATAAACAGAGATATGTTGGCTCCATGTTGATTAGGTTATTGTGAATGGAGACAGGTAGTCTAGAGTGGTTTAAACAAGAGCTTTGCTTTTAGCCATTCAGGAAGCTGTCTGCTGTCTGTTCTGGAGGGCACTCCATTG
>RJWJ010024193.1:0-25062 GCA_004363605.1 Indri indri
TATCAAATGCTGTATGCCCACCAGTGCTGTGGGTGAGGAGTGGCTGTTGGAGGTGAAATGAGATTCCTGTCTTTGGGGAGCATGTGATCTGGTAGGGAAATAGAAACATGTAATCTGAGTGGACAACAGCACAAGCCACATGCAAAGATATGGCATCATGTAGTAGAACTTTACACCTCTGCCCCTTGTAAAACATTTTGTATTGAGGCCGGGCAAGGTGGCTCATGCCTGTAATCCTAGCACTCTGGGAGGCCGAGGCTGGAGAATTGCTTCAGCTCAGGAATTCAAGACCAGCCTGAGCAAGAGCGAGACCCTGTCTCTACTATAAATAGAAAGAAATCAGCCAAACAACTAAAAACAGAAAAAATTAGCGGGGCATGGTGGCACATGCCTGTAGTCCCAGCTACCTGGGAGGCTGAGGCAGGAGGATCGCTTGAGCCCAGGAGTTTGAGGTTGCTATGAGCTAGGCTGACGTCACGGCACTCTAGCCCGGGCAAGAGAGTAAGACTCTGTCTCAGAAAAAAAAAAAAGAAATGAAACACTTTGTATTGAGTACTTATTATGTGCTCATGATGCTTAATGCTTACTGTTGTACTAAGCACTTCACCTACGTTATCTGATTTAATCTTATGAAGTAGGTGTTATTAATCCTGTGTGGTAAGTGTGGAGGCTGATTAGAGGCAGAGTGGGATTGGCTCTCATCCCCCACTTGTAAGTGTGGGGCCCCTGTGCTTCTCTGGGAAGACTCCTTGCCTTGCTGTCCAGGTTTCTTAGGAGAGGAGCATTTGGGCCAAGATTTGAAGACAGGTCTGAGAACCCCAGAGTGGAGAGGTGAGCGCAGAGGTCACGCCCTGTTCTTTCCCAAGCCCCATTTGGGGTCAGAAGGGGCTGTTGCAGGTTTCGTGGCGCTGTTCCTGCGGGTCCACCCCAATGATGTTCACAGTGTGGGGAGTGGGGCAGAGGCCCCTGGGCGCTGGCCAAGCTGGTCCCCCTCCTTCCCCGTCTCCTGGCACCGCAGGTGGGCAGCAGGATGGTGATTGTCGCCGCGGGCTGCGTGCTGCTCCTGATGGGCATGTTTGGGAAGATCGGGGCTGCGTTTGCCACCATCCCAACCCCCGTGATTGGAGGCATGTTCCTGGTCATGTTTGGGGTCATCACCGCCGTGGGGATCTCCAACTTGCAGGTGAGGGGGGCGAGGAACACTTAGAGAGGCAGCTGCGTTGCCTCTCTTGAGAGGAGCCATGGAAATGGGAGGGATGGGATGCAGCTGGAGCAGGAGAGGAGGAGAATCCTTGGTCCCAGAAACCACATTGGCTCCCAAACAGAAGGAAGAAATAGCCAGAAGCATCCAAACCTCAGAAACAGCGACTGCATGGATGCCACCAGCAGTAAAGGTGCTGATGGCCCCATGCCCACCCCCGGGGACTTTCTCCTGCAGTACGTGGACATGAACTCGTCCAGGAACCTCTTCGTCTTTGGCTTCTCCATGTACTGTGGGCTCACCATTCCCAACTGGGTGAACAAGAACCCCAAGATGCTCCAGACAGGTGATTGTTCTCTGCCCTCCAGACTGGTACTGTGCCAGGGGCAGAGCCAGTGGGGCCCCTGGTCCTTTCGAGCTTGTCACTTTTGTCTCCACTCTAGGGATTCTCCAGCTGGACCAGGTCATCCAGGTGCTGCTCACCACCGGCATGTTTGTTGGTGGATTTCTGGGCTTTCTCCTGGACAATACCATCCCAGGTAGGGCTCGCCTCACCTCATGAGCTGGCACTGTGGGCAGACAGCATCTGGGCCACCCAGAGGGCTCCTAGGCTCCAATGGCTGTGTTGGGCCCTGGGTCTGGGTGGAGTGTAAGGCCTGTGTTAGTTTTCTAGGGCTGCCATAACAAAGCACCACAGACTGGGTGGCTTAAACAACAGACATTTATCTTTCACAGTTCCGCAGACTGGAAGTCCAAGATGAAGGTGTGGGCAAGGCTGGTTTCTCCTGAGCCTTTCTCCTTGGCTTACAGACGGCCACCTTCACAGTGTGTCCTCACTTGGTCTTCCCCCTATGTGCAGTACGCACATCCCTGATATCTCTCAATGTGTCCCAACCTACTGTTCTTGTAGAAACACCACTCAAACTGGATTAGGCCCCCCGCCATTTCTCATTGTAACTTAATCACCCCTTTAAAGGCCCCAGCTCCAAATACAGTCACATTCTGAGTTACTGGGGGTTAGGGCTTCAACCGGAATTTTGGGTGCAGGAGGAGACACAATTCAGCCCATAACAGGACCCCAAAGTGGGAAATACACCAGAAGCAAAAGAAAAAAGACTCAGTCCTGGCTTTCTTACAGCACACAGTCTAATTGGAAAGGGAGACCACACAAATATTTATTCATTCGTTCACATTTTAAAAAAAAAAAAAAACATTGAGACTTGTTTTCTATGTACCAGGTGTTATGTACTGAGACTACAAAGAAAAGTAAGACATGCCCCAGCCTTCTAGAAATCCACGGGCTAATGGGGGAGAGAGGCAAGATGACAGACACTTACAGTACAGGGCAGTGAGTGCTGTGAGGAGTAATGAGTCTGTGAGTGCTGAGGAGGCTGGAGGCGAGGAGCACAGAGGCTCCACTCACGGATGGCTTCTTGGAAGAGCCATCTAAGGCCATCTTCTCTTCTCTTCTGGATCCTTCCACAGGCCTCGTAAGGCCCTCTATGCTAGCACCCGCTCCATGGTATTCTGTTTTCCACATTGCTTCTCTCTACCAAATATAAAATGCATTTGCATTCCAGAAGCATTAAATGTGCACAGGCCTGCTCCCTGGAGTTGAGGAAAGCTCTGTGGTTCCTACTCAGTTGCACCCCTGTGCTTGGCATGGTTTCAGCCACACAGGATTTGCTCAGAGAATGCCTGGTGAACTGAGCTGAGCTGAGCTGTGGTTCTTGAGGTGGATTTGGAGGATGAGAAGGAAGAGGGAGGGAGGAGGGAGAGGCGGAGGGGGCCAGGAGAAGCTCTCCAAATGCCGGCCACCTCCCTGGTATCTCCCTGGAGCTGCAGGTGGGGAGCAGGATGGTGACCGTCCTGCAGGCTGCGTGCTGCTGCTGCTGGGCGCATTTGGGAAGATCCAGAGGAGGGGAAGGAGGAGGAGGAGAGTTGGGGGAGAGGAGGCCTCGTGGGTGCCTGCAGGGGGCGCCAGAGGCCTGCTCCAGTCCCCTCCATGCCATCAGGGCCCAGTCTTGACTTCTTCATTTCCCCCATCAGGAAGTAAGGAGGAGCGAGGCCTCGTGGTGTGGAATCAAATCCAGGAGGCGTCTGAGGAGACCCTGAAGGCCTCGGAGGTCTACGCTCTCCCCTGGGGGGTTGGCACCAAGTTCTGCACGTCCCCCTTCTTCCAGCGCCTCCCGTTCTGGCCCCGGCGGGGACCTGTAGGGACGGCGGAGGCGGACCAGAGCCGGCTCACCCTCTGCTCCCAGGACGCCTCGAGAGAGTGTCCGGCCGGCGCCTCGGAAACCAGGATGTGAGCACTGTCCCTCTCCACACACCCAGCCGCCACCCGGAGCGGGCGGATCCCCGCACCTCCCCGACCCGCACCTGTGGCAGCCAAAGAAGTGTAAGATCGTGGCCAGCGTGCTCCCACCTGGCCGCTCGGTCACCGCGTCCGGCCTCAAGCGTGGCCAGAGTGTCCTGGTGTCCCGCTTTCACACACGCTCTTGGCGGCATTCCGATGTGTTGGGAGGAAGAGGCCTGCGCTAGGGCAGGGCTGGAGATGGGGCTGTTTGCTGAGAAGGGACGGAATGGTTCTCTTCTTCTCCGAGGGGGCAGGGGACCTGTGGCCTCGCTGTCCCCTCCGTCTCTGGGCCCTCCCCCAAAGCCGGGCGGGAGCACCCCCTCTTCCTGCACCTCCTCTGGGTTCCCGGTGCTCCATCCCCCTCCAGGCCAGGGAGGGCCGCGAGCCAAAGTCCAGGTGTGGCAGGGCTGGACTCAGCCTGCTCAGACCCCAGACTCTGTCTACCAGAGTGGACTGCAGGCTGCTGGGAAGCTGAGCTGGATCTGCTACCTTGGGCTTCTCCAGAAACTTCCACTGTTTCCCTAGGGGACTCAGTCTGATGACTTGACCTTTTGATGGGCACTGGGTCCTCCTAACAAGAAAAAACATTCATGTCCTCTCTCAATACCTCCTTCCCCATTAAGAATGCTATGCCTCCTTAGCCAAACTCCCTCCTCCTGGAGAAGGAAAGGGAGACATTTTGCTGGGGTGCAGAGAAGGGGAACATCTGACATTGTTCCAGAGGCTGTTTCCAGCATGGGCTCTCCCACCCACCACCCCCACCATTCACCCATCTCTGCTTGGCATTGGGTGCGTAGAGTTGGCTCCTGTAACCTACTTTACAAGGCTTGGTGATTTCCTGTCTCCCATCACGCTGGGCAGGAAGGGTGTGTGTTCTTGTGTGTTAGAAGTCGGGGTGGTGTGGGGGGTCCACTAAGTACAATTCTGTCACTAATGTGGGTAGAAAAGCCACACATCCCTGCTCTGAGTGCAGACACCGTAGAGACAGGTGTGTGTGGGGAGGCAGGGGTGAGCAGGGAGCAGATGTGGTAGTCTCCCTCCCTGAGCTCCTGCATTAAAACCTTCCAATAGCCTTTCATGCCCCAGGTTTCTTTCAATATCCAAGTGACCCTGGAAGTGGGAGGGGTCACCAGGTGGGCAGGAGGGGCCTGAGGCCTGGCTTTGGGATATAGAGACAGGAATACTTCTCCAGGCGGAAAAATCAAATTGATGGGATTTCTTAAGGGAGAAGCCCTGAGACTGAGCCAGAGGTGGGAATGCAAGTGAGATCCATTAGACCCCGGATTCCCTCCAGGTATTCTGTGTGGTGGAAACACAAGTCCATGGGGAAAAGATTGGCAGGGAAGAAGGAGATGGCCTTCAGTGCATGCAGTTACAAACTCACACAAGTGGGGATGTATAATTCCAACTATCTTAGCGGGTGATGGGTGATGGGTGGCCAGTCTTGAAGACCATCCCTGGGGTGTGTTGAACCAATGCCCTGACACCTCCAAAGCTGCCTGTGAGGCACCTCAGGGAGAAGAACAGACTCCACCCTACTCCTGGGACAATTCCAGTTGCTGTCCCTCAAAATACAGTGGCTCCAGGGAGGAAGGAGGATTGCCATTTAACAAGAGGAATGTCAGTCTTGAAGGGGATGAGGAGGTGAAGTAGGGGGTGGAGTGTGATATTGCTGAATTCTGTCATATAATGGACCATGGTGATCGTGATACTCCTGAGAACAGCCCTGAATGATGCCCCGCAATGGAATCTGCTCAGCCAGTCCTGGAGTACTAGGGGAGTAGTGGTACCCTGCGTGCTTGAGGAACGTAACAGATAATATCCCAAGAGATGATCCCGGATGAAAATACCTATAAAAGCTTCTTACTCATAGAATGCTAAAGGGAAGCAAAGATCTTGCAGGTCCGGCCCTGACCTTGTACACCTGTTGTACAGCCTTCCACGGTGACTGCAAAGGCAAAAGAAAACGACAGCCTTCCCCGCTGGCTCTACCAAAAACCTCCCACGGAGGACGTGGTAGCTCAGGGTATCCCACGTAAAGAAGTTTTTTAAGTTAATCTTGAATAAGCTTCCCATCTCAAGATCTTTAACTTAGTTGTATCTGCGCAGTCCCTTTGCCATATAAGGTGACAGTCACAGGTTTTGATGATTTGGATATGGATATCTTTGGGAAACATTATTCAACCCACTACAGTCCTTGGTTAAAAATTCTATACAGTAGTCCCCCTTTATCTTCGGTTCCTCCTTCCCAGCTTTCAGTTACCTGCAGCCAACTGAGGTCTGAAAACATTAAATGGAAAATGCCAAAAATAAACAATTCATAAGTTTTAAATTGCATGTTGTTCTGAGTAGCCTGATGAAATCTTGCTCCGTCCTGCCTGGGCCCTGACTCATCCTTGGTGTAGTGAACGCACGCTGTAGACGAAACTTGCCTGGTAGTCATTAGTAGCCTTCTTGGTGATCAGACCAACTGTTGTGGTATCTCAGTGCTTGTGCTCAAGTAACCCTTATTTTACTTAAAATATTATAATGTATTAATATAATTGTTCTAGCTTATTATTAATCTCTTACTGTGCCTAATTTATAAGTTAAACTTTAGGTCTGTATGTGTAGGAAAAACATAGTGTATGTAGGGTTCGGTATTATCCTTGATCTTCAGGCATCCGCTGGGGGTCTTGGAACATTCCCTCCAGATAGGGGGATCTGCTGTATTGGTTACAGTCTTGGTCTGTTTGGGCTGCTATAGCAAAATACACTAAACTGAGTGACTTGTAAACAACGTAAATTTATTTCTCACAGTTCTGGAGGCTGGGAAGTCTACGATCAAGGCACTGGCCAATTGGTGTCTGGTGAGGGTCTACTTCCTCATAGATGGCCAACTTCTTACTGTAACCTCACATGGCACAAGGAGAAAAGGATCTCTCTGGACCCTCTTTTATAAGGGCACTAATTCCATTCATGAGGACCCCGCCCATGACCTAATCACCTCCCAAAGACCCCATCTCCTAATACCATCACCTTGGAGGTTAGGATTTTAAAATAGGAATTTTAGGTAGACATAAACATTCAGATCATAGCATTCACTTTATAGTATGGCAGCTGTTCCTTAAGAAAACCAGCCATAGGCTGGGCTCAGTGGCTCACACCTGTCATTCCTAGCACTTTGGGAGGCCAAAATGGGAGGATCGCTTGAGCCCAGGAGTTCAAGACCAGCTTGGGCAACATAGCAAGATCCTATCTCTACGACAAATTTAAAAAAGAAAGAAAACAACCCTGAAGATCTTCTATACTTTGAGAAATTGATGTGCCTTTAAAATCTACTTTATTGACTATAAATTTTCTTCCCATGAAGCTGAAACAGTTCCTACTGATAGTAGGGTTTCCTGGTTACCTGTTGGCTTCCATACTTCTGAATACATTGCCCAGAGTCTACACTATCCTTGCTTTCACAGAACATACCTTCCTTGCATATGCCCCTAGTTGGTGAAAAGTCATGTATTTTTTTTTCAGCATTTGCTAATGAAGTTTTTAAGTCAATTCTGCTCTTTTGAAAAAGTTTTTCATTCCTAATATAAGTACTTTGTGTTGATTTTATAATGTACCCAATCTGTTCTTAGAAGGTAGTTTGCAGTCTTAGCCCGCAAAAATATTGACAATTATTTTTATGTGATCTGCGATGAGCTATTCCTCTAACATTTTTATTTTCGCTGTATAGTTAGATAATATACCTGTGTAAAATGTAACCTTTGCAAAACTCTACCGGAAGCTGATTAAAAAACAAAAAATAATACTTTACTTCAGGATAGTGAGAAATGGAGCAGAACTTTAATTCCAGATCCTACTGGATCTTTCTGCTTTGCTTTTCCTTTGAACCTCACACCATCAGATTTTCTACCTATGGGCCTTTTTGTTGTTGGCATCTGCAGACCCACCTTCCCTGAGGATGTTACTGTCCTTCTCTCCAACAATCCTGTCTTAACAGTTGGTGACTTCATAGCCATAGAGCTATGGCTCCCACATCGTGGGCTCCCAGTTCCTTGAGCTCCATGGTAATTGGTACTTTGCTTATCTCAGTTCCTCATTCTGTGGCCCTGTCTCTGTTTAGGCTTTGGGATTACCGATAGCTGTGTCTCCTACCATCCTCAATTTCAAGCGATTCTCTGACCACCACCTCCTATTTTTCCAGCTCACTACTTCTAGTCTCCCAAGTCCAATAACCTTTTAACCTGCTGGGATCTGAATCTACTGTCCTCCCGCCTCCCTCTTGTCCTCTCTTCCCTCCTTAGCCAGCCTCCATTCTACGGTCAGTCCCACTGATCACCTTCTTGGATTCTTAATGCCTCGATCTGCTCTCTCTTCGTCACGTTCTCTTGGCAAAACCTGAACATGGATGAGAAACAACTCTTCACTTACTCTGTGCCTGCACCCGTGTGGCTGAACATCGCTGGAGAAACCACACAACCGAGCTGACTGATTTTAGATTCATGACCATGGACTTCACGCGGGTGGGCCCTCAATGCTGCCTGGCGGGCAGGCCACCTTTCCCAAGCCCACTGCACGCTCTCTTCTGTCTTCTAAAACCCCTTCCACCTCCATCCTGCTCCTGATTCTCAGCCTCTTATTTCACTGAGAGATCTGTAGAGAAGCAACCAGAAGAGGACTTGTACCAACAGCTGCACCTCTCCACTTCCAGCCTCTGTGCCTGTCCTCAGCTTTCCCTCCTGTTAGGGGAATGAGCGCCTGGTCCCTCCCTAAAGCTGGCTCCTCCACGTGCTCCAGAGGCTCTCCCTGATTTTCACTCAAGGATTTCAATGCAGGTCTCCCCTCTTGCATCATCGAATTTTCTCTTTCTTTTAATAATTTATGCCAGCATATACACCTGCTGTTATTTCTATTGTCGTAGAAAAAAAAGCCTGATCTGTGGGAGTGTGTGGCAGGGTGGCTTAAAGTAGTAGGATCCGACCTGTGCAAAATGCTGTTATAAATATGCTGCAGACCCAGGACCTGGGCTCAGCTGCTCTGGAAGAGCTGGATGACTCACACCAGTCAAGAGCAGGCGCGTCCTCCCTCCCGCCCCTTCTCTGCTGCGGCAGCTCTTCAAATCCTGTCCAATTCTGCCCTGTATTTCTTTTCGTTTGGTTGACACCTCTAGCAGTTCAGAACGCTCCCTGTGTTCTCCCCAAAGAGCTGCCACCCAGCCAGGCTCAGTTTTCCCGGTGTGTTTTCCTGTGCTTTATTCCCATAAAGTGCTGTCACCAGGGAGCCACAGCAGGATGAACAGCAGGAAAGGACCTCTGTCCTGGATAAGCCTCTTCGGCTTCCCTGAGCTGCCCTTTTCTGTAAGAACTCATGGTTTCAGAGCTTCAGGGACAAGGCAGTTTTGTGAGAAGCTTATGCAGAAGGGACAGATTTCTGACATTTGCATAAAAGCACAAAGGCTTGTTTTGTTCAGAGTCAATGTTGGAGAAGTGCCGCTTCCCCCTCAGTAGCTGGTGGACAATAGCTAATTGACGAGACAGGCATGGGGTCATTGGCTTGATTTAATCGGCATGATGTGGAACTGAGTTACCCAAACCAGAGTCAGGCTCAGCCCAGGCACCACCCCGCCCACACAATCACACAATGTGCACTCCTCAAGCTTCCCTCCTCCAGTGCGTTCTTGTCTCTTCTGCCTCCGCCTCAACCGCCGTGGTCCCCGCACCCCAGCCGTGGCCTAGAGGTGGTGCATGTGGCCCACACTGTGCAAGACTGGCTTCATGTTTCCATGTCCTCATTCTAAAGAATTAGGCAGACTGGAGCTTTCTGTGTCTTTCTGCTTCAAACAACAGAGATGCCCCCCATTGACTAACTTATTGGGGGGCAAAAAGACAGTTGGGGGTGAGAGGATCTGTGGTTCTTTTCTGTTAATTCGTTTTGGGCTTCAGCCAAATCTGTTGTTTCTTCACCTGCTAAATGGAGGTAATGCTGGCTGCCCGGCCTCCCTGGGGAGCTGCTATAACAACAACATGAAAGTCCCCAAGGGGGATGCGTCAAGTTGGCCAAGCTATAGTGGCAGTTATCTCCTCAAACACTTATTTGTGGGGGTGCTGTGAAGGCATTTTTATAGATGTGGTTAACATCTACCATCCCTTGACTTCAAATTAAGGAGGTGGCCCTAGATAGCCTGGGTGCGACTCACTCAACTAGTTGAAGGCCATAAGAGCGAACTGAGGTTTCCAGAAGGAGAAATTCTGCCTTGAGATTGCAGCATCAACTCCTGCTTGATTTTCCAGCCTGCCCACCTGCCCTACAAATTTCAAGACTTGCAGTCCTCACCATTGTGTGAGCCAATCCTTAACATAAATCTCGATGTCTCTGTCTCTATCCTATTGTGCCGTGTCTCTGCAGAACCCGGCCTGATACAGCACTGCCTGAGAGGGGGAGACATCGGTCAAGATATGGGAGGCTACCTGCCTGCTATGGGAGCTCTGCGGGGGGCAGGGGAATGAGAACCCGTGAGGGTAGTTTATGCAATAAATCTACCCCAGGCCGTGTCTATATCCATCAAGGCCTGCTGGAGTGGGGGAGGGAAGCAGAGAGCTGTTGAGGCTGAGGCCTGGAGGTGGGGACATCATCCCAACACAAGGCTGTGAGGAGCAGGGACACCTCTGCATCCTGCTGAGGTCCATTCTGACCTGGGGCCCCTGGCACATACCGCGCCAGGAACAGAGTCGCAGCCTTGGACTAAACAGCATTGGGGTGGGGCTTGGCACAAAGAGGGGCTGGCTAGAGCTGGCTCACATTGCTTGAGGGCCTACTACGTGCAGGCCCGTCTGTAAAGCCTCATTTCTTCTCTCCCACTCGGCTGGGTGTGTGGCTGACCTGAGGCCTGGGGTTCCTCTTTCCTTTCTTTCTAACACGAATTCAGGCTACCCCTGCCTGCCTTGCCTGCCCAGTTGCCTGGAGAGCTTCCACCTGCCCCCTGGGTTTGGGCATATGTAAGCTGTGAAGTGCTGGGCAAAGCTCCAATCCCCAGGTATTCCCAGGGGGAGTCCCCGAGGGTCAGCTGGTGCATCACAGGACAGCACAGTAAGAGCTGGGGCTTTGCATCAGACAGGACTGGGTTTGGATCCTAAAACGTAACCTGCATGTCAGGGGAGAGGCTGTTATCATGACTTGTACATTGTACAGGGCCAGGCAAACCCTTTCCCTCTGCACACCAGTGTATTTGGGGTTCTCCAGAGAAACAGAGCCAATAGGGTGTGTGTGTGTATGTAGATACAGAAAGAGAAGGAGGTATTTAAGGAATGGGGCCCTGGGATCGTGGAAATGCAAGTCTGAAATCCGCAGGGTGGGCTGGCAGGCTGGCAAGAGCTGCAGTTTGAGTCAGAGGCCGTCTGCTGGCAGAATTCCCTCTTCTTCCAGGGAGGTCAGATTTTTTCTCTTAAGGCCTTCAACTGATTGGAAGCATTATGGAGTGTCAGCTGCTGTACTCAAGGTCCACTGATTTAAATGTTAATCTCATCTAAAAATACCTTCACAGGAACTTCTAGAATAATGTTTTACCATATTTCTTGGCCGTGGCCAAGCCAAATTGATACATAGGACACAGCCCCACACTTGCCAGCATGCTGGCCCAGGGATGCTTATGCACCCTTTGCCCAGAAGCCTCGCCAGAAAGTGCTTGGAACTTTGGGATCTCACTGCAGCTCCCGGGCAGGTGTCTCTATTACCAGGAACAGCAGATGTATCTGGTTCCACCCAGTTGTCCTATAGCATAGAGTGGAGGTCAGCATGCTCTTGGGCTCCTAGAGCAGGCAGCTCTAGAACTTTGTAGAACCCACCAGGGCAATGCCCCTGTACCCTGGACATGCTGAAAGTACCTGGTGTTATGCCACCTCCAGGGACAGATCCTGCCTGTCCTCCTCCTGAAAGGCCTGTGACCTGGGCTTCCACTCACCTGGTACACCCATAGTAGGAGCACAGTGGATGCACGCCCTGGAGCAGGCCAGTCCCTTATACCAAACACCCCAAAAGACTGACACGGGGCCACATTTCTCTTATGCTTTATAATAATTGGAAACTAAAACCATCACAATGCTTCTGGGACAGCCAATTCCAAATAGTCCCAGAGGCCATGGCAGGTAAAACCTAAGCTACTAACATTCAAACTGGGAACTGCCCACCCTCACTCATCTCTTCCCCTCTCAGCCTTTCTGCATTATAAATCTTCATCATCAAAGGTCTCCAAGCACCTCAACATGAGCATCTCATCGTCAATGGGAAGAGCTGCTTCCTGCAAAACACAGGGGGAAGAGGTTTCCTTTTACCCAAGGGCTTTGGGCCCCAGGCAGATAGGAAGGCCCTCGAATCCGGGGCATGCCCACCTCCCCCAGTCTCTACCCCACATCTCTTCAGCTGCACTTTCATCTCCAGCATCAGCTGGGAAGTAAGGACATAGGGGAAGTTCCCATTTCCATTTCACTCGACACTCTGTGACCTCTAGAAATGATATAGTAGAACTAGCTTCTTTCCTATCCTGGGAATTTCCAGGATCCCATGAGAAAGACAGGGGAAATCTTAAAGCTTTATCCAAGTGCCCAAAAGAAGATGGTGAATGACATCATGGTGCACCCACCAATGGAACACCATGCAGCTGTCTTTTTAATAAAAGGAGATAGCTCTCTATCTGTGGGATATATTTTTTAAAAAGTGCAAAGTGCAAAGCAATGTGTCTAGTAGGCTACTATTTGTATTTGAAAAAATATGTAAATATTTGTAGAATATCTTTGGATGAGTGTACAACAGACTGATCATGGCAGTTGCCTCTGTGGGAGGGTACCAGGTAGTACGCCAGGGACACTGGTAAGAGAGAGACTAAGTTTCCATTGTACATCTTTTGATAAGTTTTGAATTTTGTGCCATATACATGGGGTACCTATTAGGAGATAATTTTTTAAGAAGTAACACTATGTTTGCTTAGCAGGGGTTTCTCATTCTATTTAAAATGACCCCAGCCAACCTCTTAGGAGTCTCCATTACCTCTTCCCCTAAAAGTATGTTCCTGGGTTTTTGCTCTTCTTGCCTGTCCCCATCCCAGCAGAAAATGACCCCTGTAATCTGTTATCCCTGCAGATCCGGGTTGATCCCAGTGGGCCCCAGGCAGCATCCCTAACCCCAGTCAACCATCTAATGAATGTGGGACCTGGTCCCAAGAGTGACATCTGGTGGGGCGATGACCTCTGCAAACCAGGCCTTTTATGCTTCACCATGCTTTCCCGATGGGGCGGGGAAAGGGAGAGAGAGTGTCAGGTCACATGGTATCCAGGAGAATCACATGGGCCCCTTGTTCAGAGAGAAGACAATGGCAAAGGTAGAGACAAGAATGAAATTTCCTGTACACTGGTAAAATCTGGGGGTGGGAATGAAATTTCCCTCTTTACAGCAGAATCTGTCAAAGCCCAAGGCCTCCTGCCCCAGAGCCACTTGGACAGCTTGGTCAAAATACAGATTCCTGGGCCCCGCTCTCACGGCACTCAGTGGGAATCTTGAGGCACCAGGAACCTGGATTTCTAATAGGCCATAAGGTGGTTCTTGGGGGCCTTGCTCTATATGGACACTCTCATCTTTGCTTCTTCTCTCTTTTCTACCATATGTGGAGAAAGGAAGGAGGGAAAGCAGACTGTCCTTTTAATCATCTCAAAGTCTTGGAAAAGTAGACTAATTTAACAGTGTCTAATAGAAAGTAGGGACAGCTGCTCTAAGGAATGGTTGCCCAGAGATTGGTGGGAGAGGGTGGCAAGCTGCAGGGAAGGGCTCTTCACTTCAAGGGGGGGATTCAAAGTGGTCCTGGCAGGGGGAAATGAAGAATTAGTGAGAAAAGGGTCAAGTTATACCTCAGCCTACTGAACAGGTGTCCTAATTATTTTTTGACAAACATTTGCTATTATTATAGCTTGCCTTTTAAAATAAACAGTTGTGTATTTTGCTATATTAGTAGAGAAAATCCATGGCTACAAAAGGGCCTGAAAGGGCCTGTCTCCTTGGTGGCTCAGGCATAAGCCCCCCCCATCCCACGAAAGCTTCCAGGAATGGACCCCCTGACCAAGACCCCCACTACTCACGTCACCATAAGTGGCACAGTCAGCTTTTTGGAAGCAGAAATTAATATCCTTCAAAAGCTGACAGTAAGTATTATCCTGTGGTCTCAGAAGATGATGGAACAGCCCAGCCTTTTGGAAAGATGTCATCATCGGTTCACACATTTACAAATGCCTGCTAAGAGCCGGGGCCCTGGGGTCAGGTCACAGCTTCAAAGGGCTCCCAGTCCAGGTCTGCTCTGGAGGGCATCCCTCTGTTTCTTTCCTCAGTTTCCCCAGATGTCTTCTATTCTACAGGATGCATCAGGCTGCAGTTGACCATCCATGGAGTAGGCCAGAGAGAATGAAAGGATGTCTCTGCCCAGTGGCCCCTCATGGTGCAATTGGGGTGCAGTCCCACAAGGGCCCCCTCAAGAGCCCTTTTTGCCATCCTAAGGGAGGTGGGCAGAGGTCTCACTGCACTCTGCTCTGTCCTACCTGTTTTAACTGAGCATTAACACAGCAAAGTCCTTTAAAAAAATCGATGATCTTCATATAGAGCTGAAAGTTTTCCTCTGGATTTTCTGCGTTGCAGCCGGCAAACATTGAACTGACAACAGAAAGAAGGAAGAAATAGCAAGTATTCAGGATCTTAATCTTTCACCTCTGCTTCCCCTCCACCCTAAAATATCTGGATTACAGTGTGAACTAACCACTTTAAAATTCTCGAACAGCCCAGACCTCTTCTTGAAAGATTTGCATTGCCTCTGCTCAAATGTCGTGTCTGGACCCTCTGGAAAAATCGAGATTATAGTGAGACTGGCTCTTGTTCCCTAATTTAGTATACTGAGCTGTGACCTCTGGAAAAAGGGAGCAAGATTTCCTCTACCCCTTGGAGTCAACCTGCTACAGCGACCCCCTATGGTTCTGGTTCCACTGCGGCTGCTGAGGCCACTCAGGACAGACATTGCACATTTTGAGTTCAATCCCCTAAGATGCCCCTGCTCAGTGACCCTAATGTGGAACTCAAGCCCTAGTGCAGAAAGGAGGCCTGTTTTCTTCCTGGGACAAGGGGAGATCCCCGTGTGACAGGGGCCTGAGGGCACAGCGGCTGTGAGCTGTGCAGGACAGCCAGCGTTTTGACCTCACGTCCTCCTGGGAGGAGGTCCCACAGTCAGCTTAGGAACCCTCTGGCAGCAACCCCTGCCTTTTCTAGGGAAAGAAGAAAAAAACGTTTTTAATAGGTTGGTTTTTTGCTCTATGAGCAGGGTAAGGAGTTCTAAATACTGCTTGGCAAGTACACTTTGGCAGCTTCTCGACAAAGTTGTCTTTGCAGCCCAAGCCTAGCACAGAAATAGGAATGTCTGCTTCCAGCAAGGTTCAGCAAAATGAAACTCTGTGCACAGTTTTGGAGAGGACGAAGCTATCCCATCTTTTCCCCAAGTCTGTCTAGGCCTGGGTGGAGCAGGAGGAAGGGAGGAACAAATGCTGATGTCTGGTTTGCCTGGAGCTCTGCCAAGGGCAAGTCAGCTGTGGCCCCAAGGCCTCTTGGCAACTGGGAGCCCAGGCTACCATCCAGAGGACAACAGAGATATTCACTGGGCTCACGAGGACGAATGTCACCCTCATTTCCAAGGCAGAAAAACTAAATGTCCAGGCTTCTTTTAGCTGTGACACCAGCACAGGTATCAGAAGGACCTGTCTCTTCGGGCATAAGACCACAGCTTTTCAAGCAAAGCAGCAAGGGAATTTCAGTCCTAAACTAGCTCTCTCTCTCAGAAAATGCCCCTTAGGGACAGAGTCAGTCAAACTGCTTCTTGTTTTAAAATTTTCCCAGATCCTATTCTGTGTCTTCCTACTTCATGGGACCAGCCATCCCCTTCTTCCCTCCTGCCACATCCACTGTCATCAGCACTGTGAACAGCAGCTTCCCCCTCTGCACAGCTCAGAGACTCCCCCAGGCCCAGGGCACAGGCCAGTTTCCATGTTGGCCCGGTTCTCCATGCCTCAGAGCTCCTGCCCACTTCTCCAAGCTCGACTGCCGTGACTCGCCCACAGGCTGCCCGATTCTGGGTGCTATAGGCTGAATGTTTGTGTCCCCAGAAAACTCTTCTGCTGAAACCCCCAAGGTGATGGTATTAGGAAGCGAGGCCTTTGGGAGGTGATTAGGTCATGAGGGTGGGGCCCCTATGCATGGGATTGGTGCCCTTATAAAAGAGACTCCAGAGAGATTCCTTGTCCCTTCCACCATGTGAGGTTATATCCAGAATATGCCATCTGAGACGATGCAGGTGCCTGAGAGAATCTGAATCTGCCAGCACCTTAATCTTGGACTTCCCAGCCTTCGGAACCATGAGAGAGAAATTTCTGTTGTTTATAAGCCACTCAGTCTATGATATGTAGTATCAGAATGGACTTAGAGCAGGGAGATAGCAGCCCTAGCAGGGATGAGCAAGACTAAGACACACTGAGAAGGCAGCCAAAAGCCTTTCCACACACTGGAGCTGATAACCTGGTGTGTCTCAGCCCTGCACCGGGATGGAAGAATTATTATCTTTTTTAATTTAAAATTTTTTTTTTTTTTTGAGACAGAGTCTCACTCTTTTTTGCCTGGGGCGAGCGCCGTGGCGTCAGCCTAGCTCACAGCAACCTCAAACTCCTGGGCTCAAGCAATCCTACTGTCTCAGCCTCCAGAGTAGCTGGGACTACAGGCATGTGCCACCATGCCCGGCTACTTTTTTTCTATATATATTTTTAGCTGTCCAATTAATTTCTTTCTATTTTTAGTAGAGACGGGGTCTCGCTCTTGCTCAGGCTTGTTTCGAACTCCTGAGCTCAAACGATCCGCCCGCCTCGGCCTCCCAGAGTGCTAGGATTACAGGCGTGAGCCACCGCGCCCGGCCCTAATTTAAATTTTTTTATAGATGTAGGGGGTATAAGTGCAGTTTGTTATATGGATATATTAGGTAATGGTGGAGTCTGAACTTTTTGTGTAACCTTTACCGTATCAGTGTATGTAGTACCCATCAGGTCGTTTCTCATCCCACACCCCTACCCACCTTCCCACCCTCCCACTCTCTCGCCCTTCCGAGTCTCCTGTGTCTATTGTTCCACTCTCTCTGTCACATGCACTCATTATTTAGTTCCCACCTATAAGTGAGAACAGGTGATATTTGACTTTCTGTCTCTGAGTTATTTCACTGAAGATAATGGCCTCCAGTTAGGACAGAAGAATTTTGGCTTCAGATGATGACACGCCCAGGACAATCCTAGAACCAGCCTACTTCCAATCACAGAAAAAGTGGATCCCCAAGAACATCCACTGAATTATGCACCCATCTGGGAGCTGTGGAGGAGAGGCTCCTAGACACCCCAGCAGGGGTGCACACACACTCACAAACACACTCACACACTCGCACACACTTCCCACACCCTCTTCCTCACCTGGAGCTGGATGTACTTGGAGCCTCGCTTTTGTCCAGGAAACTTGCCACATCAAAGGCATCTTCAAAAAGGATCTGAAAGAAAGCACAGAACTTCATGTGTCTGAAATAACTTAACAGTCTGACACTTGCTCTCGGCTGCTGGGGAGAGAGGAGTGGAAAGGCAGAGGGCACGCGTGCCCAAGCCGGGGCCCCAGCCCAGGGCCTCTGCTCAGTGATCCACCCAGGGTCTGAATACTACGCTATGGATTTCCCAGGACATACTGCCAACCCCGGAGGTGGCTGAGAGGGACAGGAAGCTCTGGGGACTATGTCTCCTCTTGCTAAAGCTCAGGCAAGATGTAACAGGCCAGAGCCTCAGTTTACAGCTGGGAAAGGCCTGTCTAAGCCTCCCAGCATGGAGAGACTATTGGAGCCCAGGATCGACATTCTAGCAGCCAGGGCAACTGAGTGCACAGGTTCAGGAAGGCTCTGGGTTAGGCTTCAGGAGGGCTGATTCTGTGCCAGTCACTAGCTGCGGAACAAGTGACTTCATCTCTCGAATCCTCCTTTATAGAACGGGAATCACAACAGCCTACTCATAGGGCTGTGGCAAGAATTAAGTAAGACAATATATGTGAACCACTTGGCACATAATAATGACTAAATACGTTAGCTATTATTGAACATTATCTGCTCTAGAAAGGAAATGCACATTCCTTGTAGAAATGCTGGGAAATAGAAACAGATAAAGCAAGTAAGAACACTGAGAAACAATGAGATATCCATTGTTGGCACATTTATCTATTTCCCCCTCCAGTCACTTCCACAGGCATATTTTATCATATATTTCCAAATTCGGAATCTTGCTATTTAGACAGTTTTTCATTCTGCTTTTCCCTAATTTGTTAAAGAATATTAAATATGCTACAGAAACATGATTTACACTTAGGATTGCCAGGTTTAGCAAATACAAATACAAGTTAACTTTGAATTTCAGATAAAGAATGAATAATTTTTAACATAAGAATGTTCCAAACATTGTCTGGGACATTTTTGTACTAAAAATTTAACTGGGCATACTTTACTTTATCTGATATCCCATTTATCTTGGCGGTTGTTACAAGGAGAGGCGAGGGAGGTCTCTGGCCCTGAGTCGGTGGGTACTGGCAGGCACTGCCAGGGTCTCACCTCACCCCACTCTGGGACACACTGCTCTTCCCCAGAGGGCTGCTGTCTGCCCTTTTTGTCTTCTTTCAATTTATTTCCCCAGAACTGAATCCCCTGGGACTCCGGTCCTCCTCCTAGTTTTCTGGACATTTTCTGGTGTCCTACTTGACACCTCTTTGGTCACTTCAAAGATAATCAGGAACAGGGCCAAGGAAAGGCCTGTGCTGACATATCCATCAGCCCAGAAGCCCATCAGCTCTACATTCCCACCCAGCAGGCCTGAGACAGGGACCCAGGACCTAAATTCCTGTCCTCAACCAATCAGCCTACCAAAGTTGTAGGCCACACATTGTCTTCACACATGCAAACCCCTCTCACAAGCCAGCCTGGGAGGGGAACCCTAGGCCAAGCCCTGTGGTCCTTCTGGAACGGCCACTGCACTTACTGGGCCTTGTCTCTTAGAACTGAAACAGAACTGTCCGGTGCCTTGCAGGCACGCCTGACCCTGAGTCCAGGTGCTGGCCTTTAACACAATCGTTCCACAGTAGAACCTCTCCAAGTGGACCAGGAGCTGCAGCAGGTTCACCGCAGCTGATTCAGAAGCCACCACAGGAGTAACTGTGGCTTTGTCCCTGCCTGAGGCGTGAGCATTCTCTGTTCCGATTACCTTATCACCCAGCCCTGGCTTGGCCCAAACGTGGGCATGGCGGTGCAGGCGGAGCCCTGCTCCTGGGCACAGCTGAGGGAATCTGCTGCCAGCTTCCCTTAGCACCAGAACATCAGCCCACAGCCCTCCCTGAAAAAAGTCCAGACAAGCTGTTTCTATGATTTGGGGACATTAGTTTCTGCATGTTTTCTCTTTGGATCTGCTCTTCTTTGAGAAAGCGTTCATGCTGGCAGATGCTCACACGGTCGGAATTTGATGGAATTGCTCAGGCATTTGGTATATACAGTCATGCACGGTTTAATGATGATGCATTCTGAGAAATGTGTCTTTAGGTGATTCTGTCTTTGTGTGAATGTCATAGAGTGTACTTACACGAACCTAGATGGCATACATATTTTTATTTATTTATATTTTTTTCATATGGAAATGAACTGACCCAGTTCCATTACTGAATATTAATCATTTCCCCTATTTGATCTGCAATGCCAATGTCGATGCCATATATCAGGTTTCTATGTGGGCCCATTATAATCTCATGGGACCACCACTGTATATGTGATACATCACTAACTAAAACATTGCTATGCAGCGCATGACTGTATTTTCCTTTTGTCTTCTTTGTGTGAGACTCCAGGGCTAGGCACTCTGGGGCTACAAAGACACCTGGCCTGGCCACCCTTTCACACCTGCCTTCGCTATGAAGTCTTTGGCTACCGGTCGTCTGGCTGTGCCTGAACCAACATGGAGGAGAACTCATATCTTCTTATGGTGGACCCAACATTAGAGGAAAAACAGATCAGAAGGGACAGTCTGGTGGACTGATGACTGCGTGGGGAAGGGGCTAAGGCAGAAGCTGATTGAGCAGCGCACGTCTATCTGCACTGAGAGTTCCCTCCAATTATGCCCACGTGCATCAGCCACCTGGGGTGCTTATTAAAAACGCAGATCCTGAGGCTCCACCCTCAGGGATTCTGATTCCGTGGGTCTAGGGTGGAGTCGGGCACCTGCCTTTTTACTGAATTCCATAGGTGATTCAGTTGAGAAGCATCAGGGGAGATAACAGAGGGTTGACCATTAACAGGTGACTAAAGGGCAGAGTGATTTGAGAAAAATATGAGATGAAAGAGGTACAATCCCTGAAGCAGAAACTGGGTGTCCTGCGCAAGTCGCACTGCTTGCTAGGCCTATAAATTGGAAGGACAGGACTGGGTGACATCTCTGCTGTTCTCCAAGCTAGGGCCTGTCAGCTGTGGAATCTTCCAGAAGGATGGGGGCATTTCAGGGTGTACCTCTCCCCAGGGGCAGAGGCAGTCAGAAGCTCTCTGGCTCTGAGAGAGACTCCACAGAGAGACTCCGGGAGACTAGCATGGCCATCTCCTCAAAGGGACCAGCCACCGAGGGGCATTTGCAAAGTCAGGGCAAGGGGTGGCATTTACTAGGTGGAGGCCATGGCTGCTAAATGTCCTGCAAAGCACAAGACGTGCAGATAGTAAAGAATTGCCTGCCCCGGCGCTAGAGGAGCGGGGACAGCCTCGGCCTGTGTAGCAGCAGCAGCAATCTTCTGAAGCTCTCCCAATTCTGCAAGAGCAGCCAGCAGTGGGTCCACTTTCATCTCACTGCAGGGCGACTGCCAATGCCACCCGATGTTCTGCCCTGCAGACCATGGTCGTTCTCAAAGGCAGAGCAACGCATTACAGATGCTGTTGTGGCCTCCTCTTCACTGAGTGGTCGCAGTGCTCTTGGGGGCGGGAACTGACCGCCTTGCAGGAACTGGACCTGATTGGTCCAAATGTGAGCCTCCCTCAACTGCCAGTCATTGGTTCACAAGCTGGCAATCTGGCCAGTTCTGCCAATGAGAGGGAAGGAGAGGGATGGTGGAGTTTCTGGAAAAGTTCCTCCTTGGCCCTTAAGAAAGAGCTTTCACAGGACATCGTTCTTTATGCTGTGTCAAGGAGGAAGAATGATGGCTCCATGGCTCCAGCTGCCCTTCCCCAGCCGCAGGGGTGGGGAGTAGAGGGCGGGCAGGCGGGGGAAGGATGGGCAGAGGGAAGGGAGGAGCCCCAGACGGGCCGTCGCGGACTGCTCGGCCTTGCCCTGGACCTTCCCGCTTGTGAGCGCTACATTGCTTCATGGTTTAATAACCCAGTCACTGGCTGCCAAAAGAACGCACTGAGACAGCCTTCTAAGCCTTCTGTAATACCCACGAAAAGGCCAGGAAACTAACAGGAGACAAAGAAACGCCGTTCCGCGGCCACGGAGATTACGTTGAGAAAACCAGAAACCCGTGTGAGCCGGCACCCAAACCACTCTGGCGGGAGAGTGCGTCCCGCGCCCTCCGGGCCGCCCCGCGGGCCTGCTCACCTCCTCGGGCGTGGAGACCAGCGAGCAGCTGGCGCCTTGGCTGTCCACGCCGCTGTCCCTCACGCTGCCGTCGGGACGGGCTGGCTCCTGGGCGGCCCCTGCCTGCATCTGCGCCCAGGCCTGCAGGAGGCTGGCCTTCTTCTCCTCGGAGAGGTTCTGCCACAGGTGGGAGATGGCCGCGGAGACGATGGGCAGCGTCACCTCCTGCGAGGAGACGATGCCGTTGCCGGTCAGAAGGTCCATCGTCTGCTTGTAAAAGTTGAGATACCTGGAACAGAAGTGGCGCCATCTCTCAGGGCTGAAGCTCGTGGCTGAAGACCCCTCCCGAAGCCATCTCGTCTGAATTCCATTCCCGGCCTGGGCCACAGCGCCCTGCTTTTGCAGGCGCTTACCCTTACTGATCTGCACGCCCCTGACCCTTAGAGAGCAGAGCTGTCTTGGGAGCCGTGGAGGGCATAGATTTGGGCTTTGGAGGCCCCTCCCTGAGACCCGCCAGTGCCCGGCGACGTGAAGCTCTCTGCCCTTATAGAAGAGGAGAGGTGTGGCCGGCTCATGTCTCATCCTATGGGAAAATTCCTTAAAGTTCTGAGCCCATGAATGTGCAGGCATGCTATGAGTCCTGCTTCAGACTTAATTAAAAATTAAATTTGGGGGATGCAAGTTGTGCCTTCAGCTGTGGAGTGAGCGTCCTCCTAGTGGGCCAACACCTCTGCAAGCCACCATGGCGGCTGAGGGGGCGTGAATCTGCGGAGGAGGCAGTGCCGGGGGAGTCTGAGCCAGCCGTGCCCCGTGTGTCTTACTATGAGACCAGCCAGAGTTGTGGAGGGTGGTGTGGGGGTGTTGGGGGAGGTGAGGGGGAGATTTAGCTCTCATAATCACCACCAACCCCCCCAGGCACCCCAAATAAACATCCAGTTTAAGTAAAAACAGTGTATGTGCTGTACAAAGGTGGCTTCGAGATTATTTCTCTAGCACCTCTGCCAATCTCATCCCCAAGCCCCTCCTATAGGAAAATTCTGGAGCTTCCATCCAGGGCGTGGTCTGAGTCATGCCTAGAGGCTGCAGCATACCCCGGCTGGAACCTCTGTCCCCTTCCCCACAGAAGGGAGCTCCCCACCCAGCTGTTCACACCGTTCAAATTCCATGACGTCTGGTGACAAAGTGCCTGGAGACTGCAAGAGCTCTACTTTTTTCTCCTCTTCCTCCTCTTCCTCTTCTTCCTCTTCCTCCTCCTCCACCTCCTCCTCTTGGTCTTCCTCTTCCTCCTCCTCCTCTTCCTCCTCCTGGGCATCCTTCCCCACAGCCTCAGCGGGGCACCAGGGGGAGGAGCCGTTCTCAAGAAACCCATTTGAGAACAGGCTGAGGGGGAGAAAACAGAATCGATATCTAATATCTCTCATGAACATGGGCACAGAAACTCAGTGCAATTTGAGCAATTATATATAATCCAACTATATATATGTATCTATCTCAAAAAAAGGTTAATACATTGTGACCAAGTGGGCTTTAGCCTAGAAATGCAAGGGCTGGTTCAACATTTGAAAATCAATCAGTGCAACTTACCATATCAACAGACTAAAGAAGAAAAACCATATGATCTCAATACACGTAGAAAAAGCAAATGACAAAATCAATACCCATTCATGATAAAAACTCACAGCAAATTAAGAATGGAATCTTTCTTAACCTGATAAAGGATATCTACAAAAACTCCTATAGCTGTTATAACATCATACTTAATTGTAGAAGACTGTTTTCCCCTAAGATCATGAATAAGGCAAGGATGTATACCCTTACCACTTTTATTCAAAATCATACTGGAGCTTTTACCCAGTCCAATAAAGTCAGCAAAAGAAATAAAAGGTGTACAGATTGGAATGGAAGAAGTAAATCTGTCTTCATTTGCAGACCATGTAATTATCTATGCAGAAAATCTCGAAGAATCTACGAATGTGACTAGAACTAAGAAAGGAACTTAGCAAGGTTGAAGATACAAGGTCAATACCTAAAAATCAAGAGCATTTCTATATATTAGCAATCAACAATTGAAAATGGAAATTTTAAAAAGTGTTGTTTACAATAGCAGCAAAAACCATAAAATACTTAGGTTTGCACCAAAAGCTCAATCTATTAAAAAAAGGATAAATTGGACTCATTAAAATTAAAAAATTCTGCTCTTCAAAAGACATTTTTAAGAGAATGAAAGAATATGACACAATTTGGAAAGTTAGGCATCCTGAGTATATTATATATACACACGCATTGCACATATATATAATTGGATTATATATTATTGCTAACATTGTGTTTAACCATTGATTATACCTATAGGAATAATCCTCAAGGTATCATGTTGAATTAAAAAGCAAGCTTACCAGAAAAAAACAGGAAGATTCTTTTTTTAAAAAAAACTCTCAGAGCAGAGAAAAAGTCTAAGTATTTCCCTAGAACTCAGGTGCCATAGTAGATTGATATATTAGAGTTCAACTTTGCATGGCAAAAACAAAAAACACAAAAGAGCAAAAATAAAATTATAAATGACTAAAGGAAAATTTTTTGCAAGACTTACGATAGAAAGAGAGCTAATTTCTCTCTATATATAAAGAGCTTGTACAATTAAATAAGAAAAAGACCACCAGCCCAACAGGAAAATGAGCAAAGAATAGGTACAAACTGTTCCCAGGAAGGGAAATATAAATGATCTTAAATAAAGGCACTTAAAGTTCATTCATATTTAATTAATGAATTAATATATAATAATTACAAAATTTAGTAAATCTATTCCTATGCCAGTGCCACAGTTTTAATTGTTGTAGTGAAAAATCTTGCCTAATTACTATGATGTTAAAAAAAATTTAGCCATTTTTCTATGGGCAAGCGATACAAGTATTCATAAGATTTTAGTATGTTAATAAAGTTCATATATTATACCAATAAGGAAAGGACGGCTTATATAATAAATGGGATTGAGATCACTGGCTAACCATTTGGGTAAAGCAAATTTAGACTCCTACCTCACTGAGACCATCTCCCAGGCTGATTGTGAGATAGGGCCCAGTCTGATTTTAAAAACAAGGCTATAAACACACTGTCCCGCACATTCAACACATACACGCACCACACCTGCCTCTTCCCCTCTGAGACCAAAATGGCGATCAAAGCTATCTGTGTAACTATATAGGTGGTTATTTTCTTCTTGACACTGTTGTGAATTTTTTCACATTGTCTATAATTTGAGTTTTACTGAATTTTTTATAATTTATTATTTCCCCCCAATTGTTTTCTTTAGGATAGAATACACATTCATTGTTAAAAAGTTTTGGAAAATACGGGAAAGCACAGCGAGGAAGTTAAAAGTCATGAGTGACTCCACTGAAAACATTAGGAAACACCATCCCCTCATGCAGGCAGGCTTTTGGTGGGCTCTGAATAGCAAGTAGTTTGCAGTCCCCTTCTTAGAGGGGGTAGAGATGGCTTGTTACTCCGTGTGCTTCATCAGAGGCCAACCTGGATATATACCATGCCGCTCCAACTGGACATGCCCAGGGGCCCCCAGAGATGACAGGGGCCCGGCCATTGCCTGCAGCATCCAGGCTGCTGTGGAAGCAGCTCTGCGTGATGAAGACGAAGTGCAGGGGTGAGGCCATCCTTTGACAGCAGAGCAAAGAATATACCTGCATGGTCTACATGAAAAATCCACATACTGTTACAAGTCAAATGTGAAACATGAGAGCAAAAAAGTACAAGAAAGATATTTCTCAAATCAGTTTCTCTTTCACAGTTTGAATGTGACATTATTAATAATGTTCCCCCTTCAGTATCTGTGA